>JASSUY010041612.1:0-23626 GCA_032466535.1 Forpus xanthops
TCCGCCCTGCCGATCCCGCCTCCTGCCCGGCCCCCGCGGGCCCGCAGCTCGACGGGCTCTGGCGGGGCTTGTCGCTGCGGAGCGCCGGGTTGGAGGATGTGAGCGCGATTTCCCCCCCCCGAACAGCCGCACGGGTCCCGGCTCCATCCGCCCGCCGGCGAGCGCTGTCCTGGGGCAAGGAGTCTGTCTTTGGGGCCGGAGTAGTGTGAGCGTGGAGTATGGCTTCACAGGCCAAGCGCCGGGCTGTGCCTCAGGAGAGGAGTTTTCTCAAGGGTAGTACTAAAACAAACCAACTGATCTGGGGAACTGAGGTTAACCAAAGCCTTTAGATCCATGGGAAACTGAAAAGCCTGCAAACTTTATCTGCTGTTCCCACGCTGGCAGCATACCCAACCCCAAAAAACAAAACCTGATACAGTCACCAAAAACCCCATTCCCTTATCGGAGACAACTCAAGTAGCCCTTTGGGTGTTGGCAGCTAGCCTAAACAATGTCTAAATTCCTATTTCCTCCGTTGGCCAGGAACCGGCTATGAAAGACTGGAAAGCTTAAGGAAAGGCTTGCAAATGTTTTGTAGCATCATTAAATCTCAAATTCTGCGAGACAAAACTATGAAGATAGGCAGAAAATTGCATAAATAAAAAAGCACCACTAATTGCATTGAGACAAGGAGGCACCAAATGTAATCAGTTCTGGGTAAGGTTGGGTTTGGTGGTTTTGTAATGGAAAATAACTGGTGGTTGAAGGTACTTGACATAGTTTTGGGTCCTTAGGACCTTAGTACAAAAAAAAGCGGGAAAAACAGAAAAACAGGACCTGGGGATGGAGAGTGCCTGCACCTAGGAGATGTCCATGATGGGCACAGTTAAACTGGCTGATGAGTAGAGGGACAGGATGACTGCTATGTTTGTGGTGTTAACGAATCCATTAAGCTGGTGTAGACATCTACTGGGGAGTATCCCCGACTAGCAGATGTCCAGGATGGGAGCAGTTAAACTAACTGATGTCTGTAATGTTAATGAAGCTGGTGCTTCAAAGACTGACAGCAGTTACGAAGATCGTTGGAAGAAGTAAACGACTGTCAAAGACCACCATCACATTTTTGTATGTATGCGGGAAACTTTGTGGAAAATGATGTAATTCATGTGTAGCCTCATGAATATGTACGTATGCCCAAGTGATCACATAAGGATGGCCTGTGTGGCAATACACGTCAGGTGGAGCTATCCCCCGTGTCTCCCGGAACCGCAATAAAGAGTACCTGTCAACTTGAAAACTTCGTTGGCGAGTTTGCTCCTGGAGTTTTCCCCGAATCAGTATGTATATACATACAGAGGCTAAGAGAGTGTGCCAGTGTCTCAAGGCAAGAATTTTTTAGTAGTTGTAAATCCAACAATTTTTAATGTCAAGTAAGGGAGGTATTGTCAGAGGCCTATTTTTCAATCTATCAGCTGCTTAAAGGTCTAATTCAAAACCACACATGTTGTTTTCAGGGCCAAATGCAACTCCAGTATGGACATGCAGCCACCTCCTACCAGCACTACCGTCCCCCTACTCATAGCATGTGCTTTCTACCACTCAGTGTCAATACTGGGACAGTGACTGTCGCAATTCCTCCACTAAATTTGCTGCTGTACTTCCAGCTAAAATTGAAGCTTACATCTATTCTTATCCCCAAAACAGTTTATTTTGCAAGACATAGATTCCTTTAAAACACAGTCTTCCCGCTTAGAGGTTATGTTTTGACAGCATACTGCAGTTACAACATCTTATATTACTACCCAGGCAAAAGTTAGGCAAATCCAAAGTTATGTTGGTCAAAATCTCCAGCCTCACTGGCACAAGGATTCTCTAGTACAGCACAGAAGAATGGGGCCTTGCTCTCAGTTAGTCCTACAGCATCACAGATTACAGAACTGGGGGAAAAGAGGCAGAAAATTGCAGACCAAAACCAATTCCATTTACCCTACTTCTCTGGCCCAGTTGCAGAAGGTATACAGCCCTATCCATCAAAGTGGTGGAAACCCTACTTACCTCTCAGCTGAACTTGCACAACAATGACAGTGACCAAGACTTTACTTTAGCTCCAGGAAAAGTTGTCTCTGCCTTCATGTACCAGTTCACTGTCCATCATCATTCTAAGCATGGTCAGGCCTGCTGTACTGTGTAGAAAGCTCTACAAGGACAGTGCATAGGTTCCATATAGCAGGCAAACTAAGTTACTCTGGTATTTACACTGCCCCAAGCATTTCACATACATATTCTAGCCTACTGGCATGGTGAAGAAATCACTTGGACTCCTGTCAAACTAGCAGAATAAGCAGGCTGGGACTGGAACAGAATCATTGTACAAGTCCTGATTACAGCACTGTAATTTATTTGGGTCTCTATACAGAACAAAGGGTAGAAGATGGTCTGAATGGCTCCCTCTCTCCCCAGGCAAAATGTTCCATTGTGATATATTTGAATACAAATGACCTAACATCATTTTAATTCATTGTCTTTTTGATATCAGTGCTTAGAATCTTAAATTCGTGTCACTCATTCATTTCAGGATTGGGAAAATTTGTTTTTCACTCATTGTACTATTTTGATAGGGTGTGATTCATGTATTTATTTAATGTCTGCAGCTGTTAGCTTATAGCTTGTTTATTTAAGGAAGACAATCTGCCATAAAGAATTACACTGCTGAGCTTGAACACTGTAACAGTCCTACTGTTTTCAAAAGGAAGTTCCCGAAAGGAATAAAAGTAAAGATAACACCTATCTTTTCCCCCTTAGCAGTCACCCTGGTTTTCTCGATATTGTGGCAATTGCTCACCATGAAGTAGTCACAAAATAGGTCTCATACAGGCAGACTCTTATGCATACATAATTGAGGCTCTGTTTGATCCTACCATGCACTGGGGGTTGACTTCTGTAACAATAAATGGCTATTTTTATCCTGGTTTCTTCAGTTTATGTAATGATGAATTTTCTGACTGTCCCCAACTAACCCTGTAACTTTGAATTGTCTAGATGTAACTCAATTTGACAGAGGCATTGAAAATTTCTGCAGGTTTCCAAAAATGAAAGAGGCCAGAACTTGAAACTTAATCAGAAGTTCTCCTCTGTGCATCCATTTCTGCTGTCTAGCAGAGCAAACCAGAAGTTGCTTCCAAAATGTTCTTCAGAAAAAAAGACTGTAAAAGGAATTTCCTGAGATATGTGAAAAGATGATTAAAAGAAATCATATTTGCTCCAACTAAGGTATTTTGTTGACCTCAGTGACAGTGGGTGAAGCACCCCTTGCCATAGTTATCATTGAACCCCAGAATCATGTGCATTTTACCACAGGGTAAGAGTTAAAAAACTGACACAGGTTCTCCTGGTTCAAATTCAGCGTCAGGGGAAGAATGAAAGACCAAGGAAAACAGTACAAGAACTTGTAGAAGTATTTCTAAAAATATTGCTGGTGACTTACTGGGCCATTTTTCTTCAGGATCTTTAAGATATTTGCTGTAAGTAGTGAGTGACCGGTTTGCAGTGTTAAGACGTGACACTGCAAATTCTCACATGCTGTCCCCTAGCGCTAGTTTAGTTAAACTACAAGAAAATAGAGCAAGGCACAGTACAGCTTGGAAGATGATCTTGGAGCTAGGAGTACCAGAACTGCTGTAACATTTGGACAACGCCTTATGAGATTTCCCTTAGATTACTCCCATAAAATACTATTATGGTGAAAACATATCAGGAATGTGAACTACAATAGTATTTTTTCCCAGAAAATCATTATAATCTAATAGTTAATAATTCTGACCACACGTGGACATTAAACATAAACCCACAAAAGACGGGGCGTAATTTTTAACTTTGCTTCCCTAAAACTGGGATGATGTACATTTTAAATGTAACTTAAAGAAGAAAACTAACTTAAAGAAGAAAAGCTGATGTCAAGAATTTCCATATCAAATACTTACTTGAGGAAAGAGAGGAGTGATAAATACACACATTACACATAGTTATAACTACCATTTACAGGTTTTGGGCAAATAAGGATTTTCAGTACTGCTAAAGCATGTACTCCAGGTAGTCAAGACAATTTGCATTTACTATTATATGGCCCTGCCTTGGCAGGGGGGTGGACCGGAGAATCTCCAGAGGTCCCTTCCAACCCTAATGATTCTGTGATTTTGTGATTATATAGCAGAAACATACTCAAATAATATACTATCAGTAAATTAGCACATTACTTTGTTGCTATTCTTACTCATTTTTACATAGTAAGCTTGCTGTCACACATAACATAGTAATAGAGGGCAGGGGGGCCCAAGACTGTTAGTTGATATTCAAGGATCGCCTACTACAAGCTCAAGAGTGCTGCATCCCAACTAGAAGGAAGTGCAGCAGAGGGCCAGAAGAACTCCTTGGATGGGTAAGGACCTGCTGAGGAAAATTGGAAGGAAAAAAGAGGCTTACAGAAGGTGGAACCAAGGTCAGGCAAACCTGGGAATAATACAGGGATGTTGTCTGGGAGCTAGGGTCCAGGTTAGGAAAGCTAAGGACCAATTAGAATTAAACTTGGCTACGGATGTTAAAGATAACAGGAAGGGATTATGTAGGTACATTGCAAATAAAAGACAGACTAGGGATAACATAGGCCCTCTCCATAAGCTATCAGGAGAACCGGCTACCATGGATTTGGAGAAGGCTGAGGTTCTTAATGACTTCTTTGCCTTCACCGGCAAATGCTCTGACCACAATAACCAAGACTTGGAGGGCAGATGCAGGGACTGTGAGAATAAAGACCCTGGGCCCACTGTAGGAGAGGATCTGGTTCAAGACCATCTTAAGAATTGAAACATATACAAGTCCATGGGACCTGATGAAATCCATCTGCAGGTTCTGAAGGAGCTGGCTAAGCTACTGTCCATCATATCTGAAAAATCATGGCAGTCAGGTGAAGTTCCTGACAACTGGAAAAAAGGGAAATATAACCCCATTTTCAGGAAGCGGAAAATGGATGACCTGGGGAATTATGGACCAGTCAGCCTCACCTCTGTGCCTGGCAAAAACTTGGAGCAGATTCTCCTGGAAACCATGCTGAGGCACATGAAAAACAAGAAAGTGGTTGGTGACAGCCAGCATGGCTTCACTGAGGGGAAATCCTGACAGACCAATTTGGTTGCCTTCTATGATGGGGCTATGGAACTGAGGGACATGAATAGAGCAGTTGACCTCATCTACCTTGACCTGTGTAGAGCATTTGACACTGTCTCACATGACATCCTTGTGTCTAAATTGGTGAGACATCAACTTGATAGGTGGACCACTTGGTGGATAAAGAACTGGATGGATGACCTCATGGAAAGAGTTGTGCTTAATGGCTCAATGTCCACTGGAGACCAGTGATGAGTGGTGTCTCTCAGGGTTCGGTGTTGAGACTGGTCTTGTTCAACATCTTTGTCAGTGACATGGGTAGTGGGATTGAGTGTGCCCTCAGCAAGTTTGCTGGTGACACCAAGATGTGTGGTTCGGTTGATACGCTGGAGGGAAGGAATGCCATGCAGAGGGACCTTGACATGCTGGTGAGGTGGGCTGATGCCAACCTGATGAAGTTTAACCATGCTGAGTGCAAGGTCCTACATTTGTGTCGGAGCAATCCCAGGCACAGCTGCAGGTTGGGCAGAGATGAGATTCAGAGCAATCCTGAGGAGAAGGGTGCTGGTCAATGAGAAACTGAACATGAGTTGGCTTCAGTGTGTGCTTGCAGCCCAGAAAGCCAACAGTATCCTGGGCTGCATCAAAAGGAGTGTGAGCAGCAGGTTGAAGGAGGTGATCCTGCCCCTCTGCTCTCCTGAGACCTTACTTGGAGTATTGTGTGCAGTTCTGGTGTCCTGAACATAAAAAGGACATGGAAAAAGTCCAGAGGAGGGTCACGAGGATGATCAGGGGACTGGAGCACCTCCTGTATGAAGACAGGCTGAGAAAGCTGGGGCTGTTCAGCCTAGAGAAGAGAAGGCTGTGTGGAGATCTCATAGCAGCCTTCCAGTATCTGCAGGGGACCTATAGGGATGCTGGGGAGGGACTCTCCATTAGGACTGTAGTGAGAGGACAAAGGGTAAAGGGTTCAAACTTAAACGGGAAGTTTAGATTGGATCTGAGGAAGAAATTCTTTAGTGTAAGGGTGGTGAAGCACTGGAATGGGTTGCCCAGGGAAGTTTTGAATGCTCCATCGCTGGCAGTGTTCAAGGTGAGGTTGGACATAGCCTTGGGTGACATGGTTTAGTGGGAGGTGTCCCTGCCCATGGCAAGGAGATGGAACTCAATGATCTTAAGGTCTTTTCCAACCCTAACTATTCTATGATTCTAAGTTCATTGCACACTGCTTTACAGCTTGCATTTAAAGTAATTGCTCTTATTTATCAGATTGCAAATTTGAGCTTTGCACACCAAACTCTGAGAGCTGGGATACAATACCTCGAACACTGGATGCTACTCTCTTGGTTTTACCAACACATCACTGTTCTGTTAAGTGGGAAGAAACACTGGCCTCCAACATTTCCTTCCCTAGTGCTTTTGGGAAGATAGCTCTTCTCCAGCTAGCATCACAGGAATGCAGGCACAGGCACTGGCTGCTTCTGCACTGGCAGGAGGCTGAACCTCTGACAGCTTCAATGACGCATTTCTCTATGGGGTATAGGAAGTCAGAAAAGAGGCATAATTTTTTGTCAGTGCACATGACTTGTACAGAAAAGAAAGCTACTTCTAAAAATAACTATTCTGAGTACTACTTCCCTGGTGGTCTAATGGTCAGACTCCTGCCTCCCACAACCTGGGGGAGATTTCTTATTTCAGTAAAATTTCTCTAGTACATACATACAGTTTTCACCACTCTCATGGCCGTAATCAACAACCCTTTCAGTGCTCAAGAGAAATTCAGTATGATATATTGCACATCTCAAAAATAACTTGCTAATTGTCAAGCACAAGAGAGTGAGAAGTTTTTTTTTCTACATCTTAAAGTTTCCTAAGGCATACACAAAATGCATTCCCCTGCCCTGCCATTAGGCATGAGATCACACCTTTCATAGGCTAAGCTACTTTTCTGAAATTGGCAGGGTAATATTTTGTCTCCGTCCCTCAAGCAACTTAAAAATTGGGAGGAGGGGGTCACCCCTGCTGTCCTCTGAGGTGTTGCACAACAGAGCTGCTCTTAAGAACAAGCACTGGCAATGATCCTTCTCTAACACATCTTGAGTACATCTGAGATGGACCCACCCTACTTTTAACCTGGCTGTCTCAACTGCTTCTGGCATCACAGCCACAGAAATCAGTGCCTTCCAAAACCCACCTGAGAAGCACCCAGGGTGGGGAAGCATGTGCTTTTAACCATAGCACTGTGGTGTGAAGCATACAAACTCCTGTAAAACTAGCTCAGTTTCTGCGGTATAGCATCACTGTAATATTTGGTTGGTGCCCCTTGCAGGCTCTGAGTTGCAGGAAACCATATCCCTTTGCATTCCTTGTGAGTTTGTAGGAAACCAGAAACTTTGCCTTTCTTCTCAAGACAGGGCACAGATTGGGACCAGGCAGTCTCTTTCACCTAACCCTTTTTTTTCAGTGGCCCTTTTTCTCAGATTCGCATCTATTGCACAAGAGGGCCCTGGCAGCACAAGGCAGGTGAACCCCCACCAGTCTCGTTTCCTCGGTGGAGCCACGGGCTGCTGCTTGAGGTAGGCCTTTGATCGGCTCTCCCCTGCAAGACCCAACACGGAACACCGGTGAAGCTGGTGCGGAGGACAGCCCCACCAGCACGCTCGCTCTGCCCTGCCTGGAGCCGCCGGCCGGGACTCGCAGCGCACAGCAGGTACAGCAGCATCCCATAGTGAGCCTGCCTTGTGAGGGACGGCAACCGAAATGCGGAACAGCCATTCGGTACAGCGCTGCTCCCGGCAGGGACCGCCACCCGCCCACAGCCGGCGCGGTAACAGAGGCCTGCGAACGGCGGGGGATAAGCTCCGGGCGGCACTCAGCTCCTTCCTCCGAGCGACCTGCTCTCTGCGCCGGCCGTGCAGCGCTCGTCACCGCACCGTGCGGGCCATAGCTGCTCCTGCAGCTCCAGACTGACCGCAGGGCCTGGCTATGGCGCGCCCGGCCTCCCACCGCCATCCCGTATCTCACCCCGACTGAAGTACTCCCTTTCTCCTCCCCTCCCCTTCTGTGAAATGGAACGTCCCTCACCCCGTGCAGCTGCCTCCGGGACTTGGTACTGCCCGGAAGAGGGGAGCACAAGGAGGAGAGACCGCCCGATTGGCAAGGGGCGGGTTTGTGAATGGATCCTCATGGAGGCCGGGGGAGCTTGTAGCGCCAGTCCCTGGTGGTCTAGTGGTTAGGATTCGGCGCTCTCACCGCCGCGGCCCGGGTTCGATTCCCGGTCAGGGAAGCTCAACTTTTTTTCCCACCCTGGCTCTAATTGTTTCATTTTTCAGGATTCTTTTCGATCTTCTCCTACTGTTATGTTTTAGGGAGCATCCGGCCGGCTGGTGTGCGAGCCCGAGATGTCAGCGTTGCTGCCCGAGGAGTCATTCTTGAAGGGAGCATACAAAGTCTTAGAGCCCTGTGCAGGTGGAGGCAGGAGAAGCCCATCCAGATGTAGCATCTGTCTGGAAGTCTTCTATTCACAGAACTGTCTATGGACACTCCATGCCTACCCAAAGGGTTTCTAAGGCTGCTGAGCAGTGTCTGCCTGGAGAGCACTTAGAAATACCAATCACCCCTTATTTTTGGCTGCTCCGCTAGCTAAGGGTGTTCCCACACCTTCTGCCCCCCCAGATGAATGGTCACTCGGTGCTGTCATGAATCCTTGAGCAATGGGAGAGGAGACCCCCTCACTGTCATGGTGCACATGTGTCCTTCTGAACAAGAGCTGTTTCTCTCAGAGGAGATGGGAAGGGTTTGTTCCCAATATCTCTGTTCCGGCAGGAGCAGGGCTGTAGTTCTCCATGGTGTTTATTCACCCGAGGAACAAACAGACTGGCTCTTTGCAGTGTATTTATGGTGAAATGCCTTAAGTTGGTGGAAGAAGTTGCTGGTTTTCTACCTCAGAAAACGATGGGTCATTTTAGAAGCAGCTAAAGTGAATTTCAGGTGTTTCTTATAAAAGGTATACATATGGTTTTACAGAATAGGAACAAAAGAAGCATGTCCTTTGGGTTTGCTTTTTTTTTATACTAGTATGTTTAGGTGCTCTTAGCACCATGAGTCCAGGTTTAGAGTCATTTAAGAAAGGGTAATCATATGTAAGATTTTAGAAACCTGGGGAAAAATATCACCATAATAGCTCGTGCACACAAAGAAAGAGTGCAGTTTCCAGTATTTTGCTGGGAATGGAAGAATAGTCCCTGAAGAGAGCACTTAATGCGCTTCTCAATCCCTTTTCAGTCTGATGCCAGATCTGAAACTGACCCTTGCACAGAGAATAAATATCTACCCTGGAAAGAGAGGGGATTTGTCCTCTTACAGTCCTCTACCACTTCAGGTCCCACTGTGATTAAAAGTGTCCTATTTTGGGATGAAAAGACCCCAGGATCTGTCCTCACCTTCTGCGTGGCTTGAACAGTTATGGCACTTTCTGACTCCCTGTTTCTTAGGCCTTAGGTTTAGCATGATGGAGGGAAGGAATGGCTTATGTGGTTTTTAACAGGTGGAAGAAGCCTCTTTCCTAAAGTTTTTCTTGATATTTTTGTTTGAAATAATATGTAACTTGTGATACTGCCGTGCTGAAGCCCCAGAGAAAACAGGCTGTTTTTCAGAGGACTGACAGTACAGTCAAAAGCACGCAACAAAAACAACATGGCACGTGGCTGCACAGGCTAGAACAGAGGTATTTCAATCAAATATAAGATCAATATGTTACTGTTATCACCATGATCATCATCACCACCACGTTCTCAAAATGTAGCTGAATTTGCTTCTAACTGTGGTATATTCTGAGATGCTGGATCACAAATATTACATAAATTTATGCTCTTCCTCAAGAGCTTGATCGGTTGCCTTCCATCTCACAGCAACACTTGGTGGGAATGCACTGCAGTAGAAATAAGGAAGGTAAGGAAGACAATACAGACTACAAACTACAAATACTACAAATACAAAGAAACTGCAAATACTACTACAAACTACAGATCAATTTATACCAGCAACTGAGTTTCTGTTAGCTCTTTTTATACTTTATTGATAAATTTGTGAACAGAAGCTTTCATATCCCAACTTGATCTTTTATTTCCAGCATTTACTTTTATTTCTGGTTACCTCCTTTAAGTTACACATTAATTCCACTTAAGTTGTTTACAATTTAGGAAATGAAAATAAAAGCTCCCTTTGGTGGTTATTTTTTTTTTGGGGGGGGGAGTATAGTCCTATAGGGTTGTTTTCTACATGCCCTCTTATTTCACTTCTGTCTGGAGCACATACAGGCATGCAGCTATTGGATTTATTCTGTTCCCAGGACATTCTGGTGGCCGCTTATTCGTTTTTTGCTTTTCTGTGAACACAAGTACAATTTCATGCTATCTTTTATAGGACGAGCCTATGCTTACTGATAAAAGCGTCATTTGAACATGCCACGAGGTGGCACCCCGGTCCCGTATCTGCAAACACTCGCCGGCGCCTCCCGGCGTGGGTACTGCTCTGTGAAGATTTCAGACTTAATTCCATAGGTTAATATCGCACCTATTTAATTCCAGCGAGCTATACAGTAATGAACGCTTTGTATTTGCTGATAAAGCTAACTTCATGTACAGATGAAGCTGCTATTAAGCCAAATTGTATGCAACGTGTTTCCTTGAGTCTAAATCTGTACATAGAAGATTCACAGTTTTTAAACAGCCTTAATGTGGCATTTAAAGAAGAGAAGTTACAATGGATTATTTATGGATTTATTCTTAATTCCTCAGTCTGTCTGTGGCATTTATATACTGACGATATATGCCATTACTAGAGAGACGAACCATCACATGGCTGTTAGTGGCCTGTCACTGGCCGTCAGCATTTCTGCTTTTCATGTGTAAATGTTGAAGATAGCAGAAAGTCTGTGCCAAGGCAAAGGAGGGAACCAGAATTTCTACATCGTGGGTCAGGACCCAAGGAATTCAGTTGCCCAAAGAGACAAGATGAGTGTGATTTTGTTCCCTTCTGCACACATGCACAAGGCTGGTGAACCATGGGAACAGCCCGTGCTGTGAAGTTAGTGTCATAGGACACAGTCAAAGGACACAAACAAGGCAAAGTGTTTGTTAAATTGCTGGAGATGGAAATAAAATAAATGAATAAATGAAGGTGCTTTCAGACACACAATCCCTTCTCCAGATATTTTTTTTCTCCTGCCTCCTATTATCTCTTCCCAAAATCCTTACTGTAAAATATTGCTGTCTTAAAACATAACTACAAGTCTCTTTACTACGTACAGATCCAAGATGGAGCACCTCCTAGACAGTAAGATAAACTGAAAAAATATAACAACCACATTCAAAACCTGCTAGGACTGTCCCTTCAGAACTACAGTTGGAAAATGTACTCTGAATTATGTTTTAAGACACGTTATTTTATCCAAACCAAGGCATTTTATTTAAGGTGATGGTAACGAAAGTCCAATGCAGAATTAATTACCACGCATATTGCTAGGTAATACTATCCAAGGACCATTTTCCAGAAAGTCCTTTTACAGGAGCAGTTGTCGTATCCTATTAAGAAGTGCTCTGATCATGAAATTATGAAAGCTCTGATCCTTTTAAAAGCCTGAACCTTTTCACTTACATGCTTAAAATCTTCTTTCTAGACCCCTTTCATTACTGCCTTGTGGCTACAGTCAATCATTACCTTCTGCTTTTCCATGCTTTGTTTCCCATGTGCTTTTTTGATTAATCACATTTTAGTAAACTATATTGACAATGTTATTATGCTGTACCTAATCTTTGTTTTGCTGGCAGGAAAAGGTGCCAGCTTCCCCCAGAAGCAGGGAAAATAACAACTGACTATAAATTGATATTACAACACATGCTCTGGCTGGTGTTGCTGCCTGCTGCGTGTGACAGGGAAGAGCAGTGACCCAAGCAAGGCCGAGGTGGCTGATGGAGTGTGGCAACAGCAGGGTGCCTTCTGCTGCTCTGCCACCAAGCAGCTATGCACCCAAACTGACCCCACATCTTTTGCGAGGGATTTTTTGGCATAAATGACACCTCTGTGTTCCTTAAATGGCTTAATTGGTGTTGTGTAAGCTGCAGTTCTGCACAAAAGATCCAGTAAAATAAATGAAAGAAACGGGAATGATCTTTCCCTCTGTTCGGATAAGAGACTGCCTGTCTAGTCCTATCAGGATGAAGTTTTGCAGTATATGATCTTTAGTTTGTTCATTCTTTACCCCAAGCTGGGTTCCAAGTTTCAACTTCAGATCTGTTTGGACTGTGGCTATGGGCTAATCAAAACGGAGCATCTTGCTGTCACTTGCAAGGTGGCTTTCATCCTTCCAACCATGCTGCACCCATCTCCCCTTAAGCAAGGAGTCTGAAGCTGAGTATGAGGAGCAAGTGAGCTCCTATCACTGTGGCTCGCCTACCGGCTGTGAGGCTCACAAGGATGCCTTGTGTGCATGCCAAACCCCATTCTACAGTGGTGCCCATCATGACCTCCCCAAGTCTGTGTCTGGGGAGAAAGGAGCGATGTGAATTGCTGGTGGCCCTGCCTGTAAATGCAGGCAATATGCAACAGCTCACATGCCGCATGCCTTACTGCCATGTTTCTTCAAGAACACAGAAGTTTAGAAGAGGTGCTCATCACCCACCATCATTGCTGGGCAGTTTAGAGTGGTTAACTCAGGGCAGGAGGAGCAGGCAGGCCTGACTCACCTCAACTAAGCATGGGAGTGATTCCACCATGACAGCTCAGCACAGCAATACTCAGAAGTAGTATTCTCTGCTTATTCGTCCGCATCATGTTGTTGTACTTGCAGGTGCTTCAGTGTTTTAGAAAACCAGGTATCTTAAGTTCTTTTGTACCTAGCATTTATCACTGTTTGCCGATCCTGCTTTAAGAGTAAAAAAATGAATGGTTAAATGGAATTAAATAAATTCTGCTTCTCCTTTGATCATACAATTTTAAGGGGATTTTTCCCTCCCATCCCCCCATGTGATCCCTTATGCCATCAGAAATCTGCCTCACTCATTAGCATCTGGATTACAGGAGAGTTACTATCTTCTATTAACCGGAGGCTTATGGTAAGGGTCAGAAACTCTAGTTAAGGTTGCTCACAGGATGATCATTAGTTTGGAGACAATCTCTCTAACTAGACAAGATCAAGGACGAGAAACTTAGTACCAGTATTCCCACTTTACAGGTGGACAGCCAAGAAGCGGACTAACAAACAGCTATATTTCTGATGTATTTAAACAGTCAAAACCAGATTGACAGCCACATATTTTTACAAAACAGACAAGTGAGACTCAATCCTCCAAAGTTCTGGTCCTGTAGGGGCTTAAAACCATTAATAACTATTTATACTAATAGTCCCACTGAGGAAGAATAGTTCCTCTGTGTCCCTCAGAGAGATCTCTTTAGTCACTCCGAAGGATCAGTCCTTAAGTACATGTTGGTGATGAACTGTCAGATTGATTTTGGAAAGCAACAGGGAATCCTCCCCTTAGCTAAAAATGTCATGCACATCAATGGTAACTAAAGAATAACTCTCCAACACTCTTCTCATTTCAAAAAGTTATATACAGGGAAAAAAAAGCTTTATTTCCCTTTTTTGTCTCAAATTTCCACCACAGGCACAGAAATGCCTCACTGCATAAGCTGGGCATACAGGAAGGCAGATTTTACATATTTATACTGAATTATTACTTGCCTATTGTTTTGTTGGTGGCTACTACTACTGGGAATCCTTGGGTTTTGACGGTCACATCAAAGGAGCTGCTCTGGCGTGAGAACCGGTCAAAGTGAGCCAGATATAATTAATGGATTTATTACTGAGGTCGGTTCCCATGATTGTCAGTGGGCAGCAGCCACTGCTGTGTTGTAATCCTCATTCTCTTGGTGAGGCACACACTGCCTTAAAAAGGTTTAATGATCCAATAGTGATTTACTAATGGGAATCTTTCTTGTGGGTTTAGCAGGCCTTGGAGGAGGACAGTGAGGCAAATGAAGGTCAATATTCAGCAGTATGGAGAAACATTTTTATTCGTTTTGAGTTTCCCATTTGTAGCACTTTATCCACTAACTGCAAAAATAAATTGAAGGTACAAAGTCATTGTAGCTGGGCAGGTATCGTACTCGTTATGATGACATGAGAAGGAAAGGAAGCAGACGCCAGTGATTGGCAGATTGTTGCTGAAGATCCAAGATCAAAACCCACACGCTTTGGCCTTTATGATCAATGAAATGAAGAGTGTGTTGAGAGAGAGCACGACAGCCTGATGAAACCACAGGCTGGCAACTGGTCCTTGCCACCAGCCCCTGCTGAGGCAGCTGCCTGGCAGGGACCTTTTGCTATGGTTGCATCCCCTTTCTCTCAGGGAAGGAGGGAGAGGGTTTCCTGCTGGGATAGCTGCCCAAAAAGAGAGCAAGGGGAGGGAAAGGCAAGGAAGTGGCTTTGCCTAACCAGGGGGAAGGAGATGCTCCTTGCACCCAAGGAGGCAGCGTACCCTGCCAAGGCTCCTCCTTGCTACCCCGGTCCTCTCCAGAAAAACAAACCCAAGAAAACCAAGCACAATAAACTCCCTTTTCCTCCACCAAAATACATTTAGAAAGCAACAGAAGGAGAAGGAGTGGGGAGAGAAACAACATCATTTTATGGCTTGCATATTAAACCTAAGGGTTTTGCTGGGAAATGTCATTAAAATGTATTTGTACTATCCACACACAGCAGACCTCATCTTGTTAAACTAATTGCAAAAGTATACCTTGAATGCATTAATATTTGTTTTAAACTCGAGGGAGAGTCCTTCTCCTAAAAAAAAAATAAAGCTACTTGACTCTCTTATATATGAAATATATATATATATTATAAATAAATGCAGCTTTCAGCGTTAAATAAACACTAAGAGGAGAAAAAAAGGCGTAGGCCTTTAGGTAATTGTAATTTTGTCTGCTTAGATTTATGGATAGCCTTGTAATCACTCAATTATATTTTCTCCTAACACACAATAATAGAGAATACTAGCTATGTGTATTCTTTACAGGTAAACCACTTTTCTTTACACCTTTCAGTAAGACACTGATTTCTGGTGCAGTGAGTTGATTCCGTAGGAGGAGGTCTTGAAGCATAACTTCTATGAAGATGTGGGCAAAGTTAGAAGTTCCTCAGCTGCTAGGCAACTGCAATCACAGCTTCAGTGTTGCATCGAGGTGATTTTTGTTTTCATTCTGAAGACTTTCATTTGTAGAAGAGAAAAATGCTGAATATGGACTGTGCACAAAGCCAAATTAAGTCAACACCTTAGGACTTTCCTGCAGAATAAGTTCAGATAAACACTGTCGAAAACATTTACCTTTACTTGAATTCAATATCAGCAGTTGTAGCTGTGAAAAAGGAGTTTGCCTCTCTGGACCATGAAAATAATTCAACCACCTTTTACATCCCATATTCATTTCCTTTTGCTTCTGAGTTTTTAATTTCTAGGATACAACACTAATTCGCAGGTCTCAGCTTGCACTAGCACCGTGAATGCAGAAAAACATCCCTTTAAAAGGAAAGTATACTGACATCATCTTATAATCACTGCCACTGCTGCAGCCAGACCATTAAAAGACATTTTGAAATTAGTGTTGAATGAGGTGTTGACTGGTCTTAGTTTTACAAGATTGATAGATTATAACAGCACATTATCATCAAATAATTTTGATGCTGGTCTGTTGTTTCTTAGGTGAGAAAAAAGCTGATTCTTTGGAAATACTAGCTCAAGTGTGAAAATATTGTTAAGCTTCAAGATAGAGAAGGAGAAATTCAATTGTCTGACCATATACATTTAAGTGCCACTTAAACAACCTTGAGTTTCCCAGGTGTTTGCACAAGGCTGGCAGAGGTGACACAGGACACGAAGGGAGACCTGCACCAGTTTAGAGTGATAGTTGGAGCCCAGCTTAGGACATGGCAAATATTTAGGCACCTGAATACTAAGTGATTGTACTTACTTATTAATAGCATTTTACATCTTCCAGGGGTAACAATTACTGGAGCGTGAGGAACCACCCAAGCAAAAGAAACCCCACCAAAACCAAACTAAACCACCCTTTTTGCAGATAATTATCTGTCAAAGTTTTGTTCTATTTGCAAATCAGAAAGATTGGGTTTACCAAGTTGAAATCCCAGCATTTCCAGCACCGGCCTGGCGCTCCCTTGCTTGTAATTTCTGATCATGGTCAGATGTATTGCTTGTGGTCATCTGTTTTGAGACCTTTATGAACCAACTTCCAAAACACAAGTCTGTGCTGTGCAAAATGATGAAGCAGAGGAACAGAGCACAAGGGTTGAGTAAGATAATAGTCCGTTTCAGGCAATAACTTCAGACAAATGAGGCTGGGCACATGAAGCTTGCAAACAAAGCCATTCCAATTCTTTTATCTTTTTTGATGTTGGACAAAACTACCCGTGACTATTAAATGACTCAGGTCCTCACTTGTGTGATCTCAAGGCTATCTGTGCCTATAAAAGCAGATGACTAATGAGACTGGTGACTAAAGAGCTACTAACAGTCCACTTCACTCTTCAGTACTATTTTCTGATGTCATATATTCTGATGTGAAGATGCTTGTGAGGTTTCCTGTTAAGAAGAAATACCTCCTTTACAATAGCTCTAAGAACTTGTTAATATTCACATCCCAGGCCTCTGTAAATGCCCTTTACCTATCTCATGGCATCCTGATTGAAGTATCATTTTTCAGAATAGCTGTAAACAAGCATTTTAAAGGCTCACAGGAAGGAGGAAGCAGCATGAACTGGCACTTCCTGGCTGTGACTACATCTACCTGAACAACTGCCGGACTATTCTGTTTTGAATATATGCATCCAGCCCTCAGCCACAGTAGCCGGGTTTTCTTCTGGGGCAATACCTAGTGCCGGATTTCCTCCAGCCGCAATCAGAGCCATGGGAGGACAGGCAGCACCACCCCTCAGTTGCCCATCTCCTCTCTGGGGTAATCTTCCCTTAGCAGCCTAAGTGCTTTTTATTTGCACTGCTGAGGGCTAAGGTTTCGAGCCTGCTAATGCTGAGTGGCAGAATTGGTTTTTAGTATTTTCCTCTTAAGAAAAACGTTCTAGGAAATTGCATAACCTTCTTTGATCCTCTTGATACCTGGAATTTAAGGTTGCAAACCCACCCATTGAAAAGTTAGTCAAAGCCAACTGCTTACTATTCAGCAAGCAGCCTGGTTTGTCTTCTTGTGCTATGTGCTATGATCTAGTCTTAAATTTTATAGACCACAGACTTTCTTCTCCCTCCAGGTCCATTCATCATTGAATGTAGAATAAAGGTAGAAAAGGGCTGAAGTAAGGTTGCATGTGCACAGCCACAAATCCTGCCTTTTGGACCTCAGTTATGCCAAGCAAATAGCTTACCCTTGCTCTGTTATTTTGTAGGCTCCTATAGCTACAGCCAAAGCCATCAGAGGCTATTACACTCTGGTATCTTTCCATCAGCACATGTGAAATAGGCTGCTTCTCCACTTGGGGAATCTTCATCCACTCCCAAGGAGGTAGCATTCCCAACAGAAGGTAGGGATAAAGAGGTATGAAGACTGAACTCTCATCTCTTGGTTCCTTTAGGTGGCTCAGGTTAAAAGAACAATCCAAAAGACAACAAAAAAAGAAATAGAGGAGACATCTGCAACCTAATGTCCATGAATTTGGCGTGTTTTCTGACAGTGAAAATGGGATAAGCTTAAATACATTGGATGTACAAATCCATCCATGGTGTTCCAGGATACTAAAATAACTATAGTTTTGTCTAATTGGTCTCTCAGAAATATTGTTTTCAAACTCCTTTTATTTTTAGAAAGATGCAAAATACTGCATTTGCAGCAACAGTTATGTTTGGCGGCACATCAACCAGAGTGAAGCCCTTAGGTGAAATCAAGTTAGTGGCTACCCATTTTTAAGACAGCAAGATGCATGTGAAACCTCCTACCAGGCTTTTAGAGGGCAGGTTAATAGTTAACAGCCCAAAGTCAAGTAGGGCTGCATCCTGCTCTTTTTCATGTAAATAAAGCCCACTTTTTATCTACTTGTGAGTTCACTAATGTAGGCTTTTTTACTCTTGAAACTGCAAACATAGAAAGTGAATGGCACCTGAACTGAATGCTGCTAAACACAGCTGAGCAGAAGTAGAGCATTTGTGTCCTGAATCAAAATGTCAAATTCCCCTCAAACAACAAAACTTCAAACAATACCAACGATGACTGACAGTGCAGGGGTAGCAAGTGTTCTTCACCCTCCTTTGTCCATTTTCTCCATGGGACTACCTGCTGTTCAAGCAAATCGCTATCCCTCCTCACCTGGGTGCTGGAGACCAGCTAGTGCAGGTGGGGATGGGTTTAACATTTGGGAGAAAGGGATGGTGGGGTGCGAGCCATTGAGCTGAGGCTGCATTTTGACGACAGATGAAGTCTCTGTCTGTCTATAGGATGATCACCTTGTTTCTGTGGCTCAGTCTTGTCAGCTGCTCCTTGGGCATAATAATCTCTTATTATCTTTGGGGCATGTAAGACTTTGTGCTTATCCTTAAGAACAGAGCTTTACAGGGCTTCTACAGATGGGCTTTGCAGCTTCAGAGGCAGCAATAACAAACCCTCGCCTCAGTGAGAACCAGTAAATTAGAAGACCAGAACTGGAAGTAAAAACTTAAAATCTTTAAATTAAGTAAAACCTTTTAAAACTCTCTCAATCCAGATATTTAATGGTGTCATTGGCTTACACTCTTCCACTTCTAAACACGGGCTCTTAGTGGGGATCTGAAGGAAAGCTGAACCTAGAAACTCCCACTATTTATGGGGCTCCCCAGATGTGCAGATGGGTTTGCATCATTAGGCATACTGTCAATGCAGAATCAGTTCACAAGCCTGAAAACCAATGTTGCTTTTTTCTGCTGATTTCAGAGCACACTGTATGAGACGGGCTTTGTGCTTGAGCAAGGGGAGCAGTAGAGGATCGAGCAGGTGACAGGCTTGTTACCAGTGGCAGAAACTAACTTTGAGTGCGCAAGTATTCCTCAAGAACATACAAAAACTGCAACAAATCATCCATAAAACGCAGTCAAAAAGGACTTCATTTAATTAGTGATATGTAAAGGCTTTTGCATAGAAAAAGGTTAACAAAGTAATGCATAAAAGACCAACTAGGTACAGTATTTTTAAAACAAATATTTTAAAGTATATTTTGCATAATGTTTAACATTCTCAATGCTTATTGCTTTCTCCACACAGCAGAGAAATCAAGTGCATAATAATACATGCTGTGTTTTATTTTTATTATTTTTTAATTTTTTTACATAAAATCTCTAGTTCTTGACTGGATGTATTAAAATACTTAGGTTATTTTAAGTCACTGTAATAAAAAATGAAAGCAAACCATTTTATGCAGCACTAGTTGTCTGGGTATTGACAAAATAATTTACTCACACCCCCCTTAATACATTCATTTTGGTTTGGAATCAAACCCATGTTACAATGTTGGCGTGTTAATAGCCAATTTTAAAACTGTTCCTACCATAACTTCATTCATACCCAGAGCGATCGTTCTCCCAGAAGGTGATAGTGAAGAGGAATCTTGCACAGAATCAGCTAAATGTCCAAATACAGCTAAATAAGTGAATTTGAACTCTTAAAACACCGAGGCTCTTGTATTGGCATGATTCAACTGTATCCAGGCGTGCATCATTTAAACAGGTGTTTACTTCTGGGTGCATGACAAATTCACTGTGCAGAGAGGAGCTAGCACCATATTTAAGCCATAAAAAAGGGTGCCTCAAGGCTCACAGGCAGTGCTGAAACATTCATTAATCCCAGCACTGATAAGATAATTGCTTTTACCAATGCTATGCTAGATGTCACAATCTGGCAAGTCTGTACAAAGAAAGTGAACTAAGGAAGCGAGAACTAGGCCTGTCAAATTGAACATTCTTCCTCAGTAATCTTTTGGCTAAAACCCTTCTCCCCTTCAAAAGCATGTGCTTCCCTGGAAAGGTGTCCCAGTTCTGAAGCTGAATGCAGAATTTCACCTCTCTCCCATACCATTTCCATACCTGTGCAATGTTACTTGTTTTAGCAGAACACACATAATATATATATAATTTTTTATTTATTATTTTTCTTTTTGAACGTCAGGCACTTGTTAAAGTCAAACTCTTTTTCTAGCCTGGGGAAGCCTGGTAGGTGCAATCCCTCTCTGCTCTGCCAAAGAAGGATGCGTAGCTGGAGAATTATTAGTTCTAATGTCTACATATTTCTACGTATTTCCCAGGAAACCTCTACATGCTGACATGGTCATGAAAGCCACTGCTGTTCCCCCAAGATGGCTCCAGCAAACCAGAATGAGAAGAAGGTGGTACCACTCCATGTCCTCTCCGATGCCTGAAATGAGGATAGCTGTGCCACTCCTTGACGGGCTCTCCCGTACCTCCCAGGACCTTTGGGTGAGCAGGAAGGACACGCTGAGTCCTGAAGGCTCATATCTGGGGCTGTGCGTGCACGTGTGCATGTGCTGATGGAGAGGAGGGAGCTGGGCCGGGAAGGGAGACGGGACACTTAAAAGGCTCCAACTTCAGTCCCCCAGGGTCGGTAGGGTTTGGTGTTGCCCCCGCTGCCGGCCTGCTGAGGGCTGGCAGTGGTTGATACGGCCAACGGCGGGGTGATGGCCGTCGCTGCAGCCACAGCAGCGGCGGCTGCGCTGGGGGGGAGCATGGGGAAGGCGCCTGTGAAAGAGAGGGGAAAGCTCTGAGCAGCAGCTGTAGCTGCTGCTGCTGCGGCATGAACGGTGGCTGAGAGGGACAAGAGGGAGGTAGAGAGAGGAGGGACACAGGGAGCGATGCTGCCAGCGGAGGGGACTCGGAGTGCGGCGTCGGTGTGGGCAAAGGTGGCCGTGAGCAGAGCAGAGCCGTGGGGGGGCACATCTGAGGAGAGTCTGCATGGGGCGGCATCGGAGGAGTGGAGTCCGTTGTGCTGCAGCAAAGCGGCAGGGAGGTGGTGGAAGGTGGCTGCCCAGTGGTGAGGGTGCAGGGGGTGGTGGTGGTGGTGGGCCATGGAGGAGGTCATGGCGGCAGCTTCCCTCTGGGAGGCACAGGTGCTCAGGTGAGACACGAGTCGAACACGCAGCGGGTCGGATGTGTCGAGGCCTTCCACCGAGCTCAGGTACCTCGCGACTTCTGTCAAGCACTCCCGGAAGCCAATGCTCATGAAATCCATGGCCAGGGAATGGGCGTCAAAATAACCTGTGAGAAGAGGAGGGCAAAACGTGCATTGAATGTTGAGGCAGCTTCCTGGCCGACGCGATTAACCTGGTCCTTGCGCAGCTGCCGCGTCTCCCATTTACGGGTTAAGATTTGCGACGCGAAAAGCTTGTTCTCTGATCTGTAAATGATTTGCGCGGCCATCCCCGTAATGCAATAGGTTGCAGTTGTTTTTGCAGACAATATACAAATGAAAAGAATTAAGCCCATGAGTACTGATGATACTTAAAAAGATACATGATGCCTCTCCTGAAATTCCTCAGCAAGCTGCTGCAGTGCTGCATTGATTCTGCACATGTGAGTGAAAGAGACGTTTATTCACATGAAGAGACAGGCTGAGGATCAGAGAGCTTGCATGTACTACCCTGCCTTTTCTTCCCTGCGCTGGCAGTCATTGTAACGCACTCAAACTACTTCTCGACATGGTGAGACAGTTGTTGTAACTGCTGCTGAGGTCCCATGTACTTCACAGAGCCATTAAGACAATACGACATACGGTGTTACTTAACTGCAAACTAAAACCATCTTGTCATGACTCTGCACACACACAATAAAAAGCTTTACTGAGAAAACGTTTTATGTAATGCCATTGCTAATTTGGAGATGGAAGACTGACAGTCATATGGCCCATGAGGTATTTCAACAAACAGCAACTGGAGCTCCATGGGCTTGGGACAAAAAAGCTTTTGGGGGAAAAAAAATAAAGGAGGAAAAAAAAAAGCCTTATTAAATACACATGAAAAGATATTCCCTTTCTAAAAGGGTCTAGCATCAAATCTAGTCTGTAAGCTGCGCTCTTCAACCACAAAAACCTGTTCCAGTTTTTGGAATTTTCCTACTTCAAAGTACTCTCCTTGGGGGAATAATGACCATTCCATTCCCAAGCTGGTATGGTTCTTTTCCCTGTTCCTGTCAGTGAAATTTTAGGTATGCATGACTATGATGTGTGTAAGTATATGAAGATTGAGTGCCTTTACTATGGAGTGAAGTGGCAGTAATACCTGCATTAGGTCTTGTACCCCCTGGCATGAATCATCTCTCTTTCTGAAAAATGCTAGCAGCCTCAATGTTTTTTTTCCACCGGTATCAACTTTCAAGCTAGAAAGGAGCGTTCCCATCGCTGCACGCCTGCATTATAGAATTAACCTGGACACATTTATAGATGTCCCTCCAAATTCCCTGCACGCCTTCTTGCCAAATTACAGCGGCACTTTTGCTGCAATCCACCTTGCTCAACTGAGGCTCTACAGAACCCAGGAGAAGCACCAGCTTGGCCACCAGCTTGGTAATTGGTGAGCACGAGGGCCTGAGGTCTTGTGTTAGCAAGCACTGATTCCTCCCAGCTTTTTTCCTGCTAAGCCCACTGTGACCAAGCGATCTGTGGCAACACCATGGCTGAGTGCACCTCTGAGAAATAAATGCCAGGCAGGGCAGTGGTGACAAGCTAGCAGGGTACCTGCTCGAGTGCCAGCCAGCCTGGCATGGGGACTGATTCTATGCCAGAGGCTCCAGGACCTCCGGCAGCTTCAGAGGGGCTGACATGCAGCCAAACCCGCCTCCCAGCTCTGGCCACAAGTCAGCCAGCCTGTGCATCCTGAGAGCTGTGGCTCAAGCCAGGGCTTCCCAGCCTCCCTCCAGACTGGAGGAGACGTGGGGGATGTGGTTGCCACCAGCCTCTCTGGAGTCTGAGCTGCTGGCTTTGTGACGAGCCGCCCCAAAGCCCTGGTGATCCTGGCTCCCTCTCAGTCTCTGAGACATGAAAATAAGAGGGGAGATGAGAGCTGGGACTCCCTGGCTCCATTATGTTTTGATTTTGATGGTTATCTTTCCCAGGTTTCCCCTTTGCTGGTTTCCCTCTTCTCAGAGATACAGAAAAATATTTTTTCTTGTTTGCTTCCAAAATCCAAGAACATCCTCCACCACCCACAATGTGGACACGCTGCATCAAAAGAAGCATGACCAGCAGGTTGAGGGAGGTGATCCTGCCCCTCTACTCTGCTCTTCTGAGACCTCACTTGGACTACTGTGTGCAGTTCTGGTGTCCTCAACATAAAAAGGACATGGAACTATTGGAATAAGTGCAGAGGAGGGCCACGAGGATGATCAGGGGACTGGAGCACCTCCTGTATGAAGTTAGGCTGAGAAAGTTGGGG
>JASSUY010041613.1:0-17694 GCA_032466535.1 Forpus xanthops
ATAGTTAGTAAACTGTTCTTATCTCAACCTGTGGGAGTTGCATTCTTTGGATTCTCCTTCCCATTTCCCCGGGACTGTGGAAGAAAGAGGGGGGGGGAGGCACAGAACTGTTTGAGGGGCCTCAAACCACGACAGTTACATACCATCACTTTGGAAATTGAATCATTATATTACCTCATAAAATTTACCTCTTCAGGCTTTTCCTAAAAGGTCTTTTAGGATTTTCTGCAACACACCTTACAGGGTACTCACATGTGCCTCTCTTGAAACTGTTGGTTTATTTGCTAAAAGGAGCCTTTAAATAGATGTTTTTGGTTTTTTTTGTTTTTTTTTTTTTTATCATTGAAAACTCAGGGAAGTGCTTAGAAGTATTTGTACAATATTTATGAAAATATGCCTTATCATGCTACAACACTCTTGAGCTTCAAAAATAGTATTCATTAGGATGAAATCAATAATGCTCAGTAAGGAAAATCCAGATGAAGCTCATAAAACAGATTTTACAAATTCTAGTATGAAGCTTATGTCTTCAATGGTTCTTGATACTTCTGTATCAAAGTGTCCTTTAACCAGCTCCTTTGAGGGTCATTATGACCCTAGAAAAATAAGTAGAATATTTTACTGAGTAGCATGAACATGACAAACTCTGTTTAGTGAGTGACTGTAGCTCTAAAATAGCCAAGGGTTGCATGTAAATGGGAGGTGTTGCAAGCATCTGTTGCGTTAAAGAGGAAGATAAAACCCTTACTTTATAAAAGAGGGCCAGGAACAGCCCTAATATGCAACTGTCAGTCAGAGCACATCTGATATCAGATTCACTGACAGCACGCATTCAGTTATAACTGTCAGTCCAAGTGCGTCTGGTATCAGATTCACTGATAATTCACCACAGGGACAGCTCCTATATGCAACTATCAGTCCGAGCGTGTCTGGTATCAGATTCACTGATAATGCACCACACCACAGATTCAGTTGTGCTCACAAACTCTCACAGCCACACTGAGAGAGATGAGGTCCTTTTCAGTGAGGAAATTACAATTGACTACTGAAATAGTGTAATTTATTGATGCAACAGGTACATGTTCTTATGGATTGCTGGTGACAAATACTGTCTGCAAAGCACGGGCAAATAATAGTTTCATGGATACAAGCTCTTGATAAAGTTAATACAGCATAGCTCTAAACTATACAGGTGACAGTAACTCTATAGAGATTCGAAGTTTTCCCAGGGAAAGCACTGGATATATTGCAAGCCTTACCCACAGTCATCCCTATGGGAGGGGAAGAGAGGTCCAGCCCATAGACCGCACCCAGGAGTCAGTTGATGTTATCTTCCTTGACTCCTCCGGGATAGTATCTTCCCCAATATCCCCCTCTTTCTTGAGTCATTTTATATTATTTTCACCTTCAAGGTGGAGCTTGTGTGACTCTAGTCATACATACCTTTATTACTATTGGTGTAAATTTCTCTCACTTCGATTTAAAGATATATGACACCAGAAATTCAGAGCACATGCTCAGAGAAGGGTGTTCCCATTTTGGAGGGGGGTCGCATTTTAGATGGGTGTGTATTTTAGCATGTAAATGAATTATAATGACATTATAATGAAGCAAAGTTCACACTGAAGACAGTATTCTGTCAAAGGATGACAGGCCGCTGGCTCAGGGTAGCAAGTATGCAGCTTATCAGTTTCTTGCACCATCTAGTTCCCAACTTTTTGCTGAAGCTAGGACAAAGCCTGACTGCGAGATCTCCACCTCACCCTACTCTCCATCTGTTATGGGAACCGCTGTGAAGTGCACATTCTTGGCATACCAGGTGCGACTGCATCGTGTCCCAAGAGGCCCTGAAAGTCCTTTTCTCTCTTATGTGTGGACAGTGCTATAGTTTGAATATAAATTTAATTCCCAATTACATTTCCTAATTATTCCACAGCATCCTGCAGAGTACTCAGAAGGTAAAAACACTTATCTGCTTTTGGAATTGGGTGAAAATCTTCTTAGTTATCTTGTTTTTGACAGCTTTCCACATGTAGAAAATCATTAAGTCGCTTTTGAAGAAGTCTAGGATTTTTAACCATAGTAGAATAGAGGTGATAAAGCCAAGGAGAAGTATGTCTGCCATGAAAATGTTTAGCTCCTCTCCTCTTGTTCTGAAATCCATCTCCAAGATGGATGTTGGCTACTTTCTTGCTGTTATCAAAGTTGCTGTCAACTATACTGAAAAACAGAATTCTCAGTTCTGCTCTTTAGTTACTTCTCTTAGGCTGTGAGAAATAAGGTGGTGATTTGTGTTAATAAAAAGAAAGAAGGCAAAGAGTAGTCGGGATTTTGAATACTTGTATAAAGCGCTTGCACCTCAAAAACTTTAAGCCTCCTGGGCAATAGAACTGTCAGTTGAAACTGGTTCTGCATGATAAAACAACAGTGAAACTAGATCTGCAAGACAGATAAAAGGAAAGAGTAAAGAAGATGTGCAAGAGGAGAGAGGTGAAGAGTTCAATCCTAAGAGTGTGTACAAAGGTTACTGAGGAAGACTCTACTTCATCCTACGACCCCAGCCCAAGACCACCAAGAGGCAATGCTCATACAGAAAGGACTGGCAAAGTAATTTCAATATGAAGATAGAGCTGATTTGCATATGTATCAGGTGTTGCATCATACTGCTGAATATGTAAAAGTATACCATATATATTGTGGCCATTCGAGGTAAGGTGGGCAACTTAAGTGGAGTGATGATTCCCCAAGCACCCAACGCTACTTGCCTATCTCCCATCAATGAGCACAATAAAGAAATTGGCTACTAATGCCGGTGCTGAAGTTGGTTTTTTTTTATAACAAAATTAGCCTTTATCACAAGGCTGATACTGCTTCTATGATTCTGCATTTTATAAAGACCTGTGAAATACCATGTTTTTCAGCACTCTTGTCCCACAGCCGGTTTGGTTAGTTCTATAAAATCTAACTGTGTCACAGTTGCAAATAAAATCTCTGTTTCATGTAAGACAAGGAGATACCAAATGTAGTCAGTTCTAAGTAATGTAAAGTCTGGTGGGCTTGTAATGGAAAATAACTGAGACGCTTGAAGGTAGTTGACATAGTTTTAGGTCCTTAGGGTCTTAGTACAAAAATGTAGAAAAACAGGCTCTGGAAGCGGGGAGCATCCTGGAGTAGCAGACATCCAAGATAGGAGCAGTGAAACTAGTTGCTCAATAGAAGGACAAGATGATTGCTGTGTTTGTAATGTTAATTAAGCTGGTGCTTCAAAGACTGCCAGCAGTTATGAAGATTGTTGGAAGAAGTAAATGACTCTCAAACACCATTGCCACTTTTTTGTATGCATGTGGGAAACTTTCCTGAAAATTATACAATTAATGTGTAGCCTCATGAATATGTATTGACTGTATAAAGATGGCATGTGTGGCAATAGAGGTACACACATTAGGAGGAGGTATCCCTGGTGTCTCCTGGCACCGCAGTAAAGAATACCTGCTTGTCAACTTATAAACTCTGGCATTTGTTCCTGGAGTTTTCTCCAAATCACCTGCAAAACTTCAGATTATTTTCAATATACTTCACTATCTGAACATAGTTTGTGACCAAGTGATTTTTTTTTTTTTTTTTCTCTTCATGTATTGTGATATCATAATAGGATAATACTGATATGTTTTGGTCTAATTTGTGCTGGCTTAGAGATAACATCAAGAAGTGTGCTAAAGTTCATGCTTATTATTATAAAAAAAATAGTTTAAATAACCTGAAAAGTTTATTTTTTCAAGAAACTAGTACACTACCTTTTACATACTAGTTTTACTAGGGATGTTAAACCACAACTGTATTTTCCTGGTAGTCTGTAACCGTGAAAGGCCTTTCTCCTGGAGGACAGGGGATGACAGTATATGACTGATTGTAATTTGGAGAAAACTCCAAGAACAAACTCTCCAACAAATTTTTCTAGTTGACAAACAGGTATTCATTAGTGGGGTGCCAGGAGACACAGGGGATGGCTCTTCCTAAGGTGCATCTCTGTATTGCCATACAGGCCATCCTTATATAGTCATTTGGGCATGCATACATGCATACAAAGACGTGGTGGTAGTCTTTGAGGGTCGTTTACTTCTTCCAACAAACTTCATAACTGCTGGCAGTCTTTGGAGCACCAGCTTAATTAACATTGCAGACATAGCAATCATCCTGTCATCGGTTAGTTTAACTGCTTCCATCCTGGATATTTGCTAGTTTGGAATACTCTCCAGTAGAGGTTTACACCAACTTAATGGGCTCATTAGCATCCTGTCCCTCCACCCATCAGTCAGTTTAATTGTACCCATCCCCAGGTCCTATTTTTCTATTGTTTTTCCCACACTTCTTGTACTAACATCCTAGAGGACCCAAACCTATGTCAGCTACCTTCAAGTAACAGTTATTTTCCATTACAAAGCCACCAAACCCAGCCTTATCCGGACCTGACTACATCTGGTGTCTCCTTGTCTCAATTGAAAAACCAAAGTGATAGTTTGTAACAAATTTCATTTTGGTGTCTTTAATTTTACAAGTGAGTAGATTTTAAAAGAAACTATAATTTTTGTCTTGCATGCAAAGCAACCTCGTTGTAAATGTTTAATACTAATTCAGTCGTGAAAGCTTGAGTGCCAGCTCAATGACTATGTAAATTTTTTAGAGTCAGAAGTTGGAAGCAGTAATTACTGGCCTTTGTGCTTACAAATGACTTCAGAATTGTTCAATTTATTATACTGTTTTCACAATAAAACCCCATAAGCAAAGAAGCTAGTCATTCAAAATAACATGGGGCATTTTGCCTTGATTAAGTGAAGAGTCAAGGAAGCTGACCCAGCAATGAATCTATGAAGCTCTCTGTGTTTAGAGGTCCTAGCAGTCCTCTGCTGATTAAATCCTTTTATAAAAACATCTGTAATGTAAGAGTGTGATTCTGTAAGATGTCAAATATTTTATTTCCTCTTGGTTTCCACAGTTCCAACTTTATAGTAGGAACTCTCCATAAAAGGGAGGTGAGGGATCAAATAGCTATACTGCTCACTATATGTGCAGTCTTACAGAACGCATCTTGTATGTTGTTAAAAACATGAGTGCCTTTTGCTAATTTAAGTATAAGGCATCTTTTCCTCTATCTTTCTCAACATCAGAGTTCCATTACAAGAGAGTGGCTATGGTCTGATTTTCACCCACTGTAAATAAGATGTGAATCTGTGAATAGTAGCAATGCTTCTGATTTAGCTGATTTACATAAGGCCAGCCTCACCCTCCCCAGATTCTAAATGGCCGATGAATGGTAATACATTGCATCTTTTAGGCTTTCTTCTTGGATTTGACTTCTTCAATGAAAATATCACAAGCATCTTTGACAATACGTACTTCTGCATACTTGGGAGAAAAAAAAAAATAGACATACAAAAATAAAAAATTAATTTGGATTAGAAAAAGTATCTACATTAATGATGTTTAATGGCTACTTTTGTTGTATTAAAATTGAAGAGTAATTTCTAATATCAGGTTTTGGGAAACTTCTTTTTTATTTTTGAAGTTTTAGAATAGTTTCTAATGTTTTGAAGCTCTTCTCTGAAAAAGTAAGGACATAAGGACTGTTTAGGGTTTTTTTTTCTGTCTTTTTTTTTTTTTAATGAGACTCTTATGAAAACACTTTTTTCAGTGAGCTGAGTTTTTAGGAAGAACTCACCATACAATTATCAGAATTGTTGATATTGTAAGAAAGTCCAAATGTAGACCTCAGCTGCTTCCAAGTGTGCAGCAAGTCTACAACATGCATTACATCAGTGATGGCAACTTCATAATCCACTTCAGTGTTGAAGAGTGAGAGGTATTTTCTGCGTATTTAGTCCCTCTCTGCTCTCTCCATTGCCATTTAAAGCAGCAGCATATATACTTCTTACTTGTAATTTAAAAAGCAGTACAAGAATTCAGAAGAAAAAAATAAGAAAAAATGGTAGTGATGGTGTTGTGAAGCAGAGCAGAAGGTAAAATAATAAACTCTGCTCTGGGAATGAAAGTTGTCTTATGATAATAACAGACACCACTTTTTTTCTTTCTTATTTTAATTAGCTTTAGCACATTTTTTATGCCCTGAAACTTCTGTTTGAGTACTTTTTGACTGTGTGCCAAACATTTACTTTTTAACACTAACATTATCAGCTTTCTCATTAAATATGACCACAAACAGAAATGTCACCATCTGTGGCAATGTCATTCATGCTAATGATATTGAGATATTGTCAAAAAGGACATGGCAATATCTTATTCTTTGCAAGCTTATTCTCTTGTAAAAATCCAATAGTATGGGGGCTAAGCTATGCATGAGGATGAAAGAAAACCATCCGGCCATATCCAAAGCTTTAATCTTGGTTGCAGCTTCCATAATGTATTTCAGGACATTTTTAGGTGGAACCTAAAATGGTGTCTCTCTCATTTTTCTTATCTTTTACCCCCATTTTCATTCTTGATATTCTCTGATTTTTTCCTTCAACACAAAAAAGATGAAAAACTCCCCTCCTCCCCAAAAAAACCCACCCAACACAGAGTGGCTAAACCTACAACTCCAAAACAGCCTGAAACTGTGTTTGGTGTGGGAAGGGGTTTGATGTTGTTTTTCCCCATCTGTTTTGCAAGGCTGGGCAGGGGTTGATAGAAAGCTGTGGATAATTTCTTCAGAGTCAAATTTCTGTTTTTCGATTACTCAAATCCTGTTGTCCTTCATATAACTTACAGGAATAAATAGCTGTTGAAAGATGCTCTTATTTAACACAGAAAACTGAAACATTTCATTTGTGGTACTGTAAACCTACTTCAATCAGCCATATATGTAGCTATTCTGTAACTGAAACAGCAGTTTACACACCACTGACAATTGCTCTAAGTTTGTGGCTGCTGATTTTTTTGTAATTTGAGGTTGATCTTCCAGCTGGCCCTCTGAACTTACTCCTGGGGTTGGTTTGCCTGTGGCTTTTGGCAGATACATGCATCAACATGCAATACATCTATTACTCAACTTTTGGTACACTTGATTCATATACAGAGCTTGTGAAACAAGCTGAAGAATGGCAGTTCATTGTCAAGGAGCAACTGCAAAACTATTCAGTTCAAAGGATAATGTTAAACACAATTGCAGTTTCTTTTCAGTCTTCCTAAAGATGCTCTCTTTTTACTTTAGTTCAATTTATATGATATGAAAGATTGCCAACTGCTCAGTATTGATTTGAAGTGTAATGTTCTTGAAGATTTACTTGTAAAACAAAGATGAAAGCTGAATATTTCTCCTAGTGCCAATGACAGCAATTATTGTGATTGTCCATAGGCTAAGAGTGAAAAGTTCAATTCCCTTTTTTCTTCTGAATGTCTATCAAAATTTTATGTCAACTGGATGAAATCATGGTGTCCTTTTTTCCTTCCCTTCAGAAATTTTGTGCAATTCCTGCACATTCTTGTGCATGTGCAGTCTATGAAATACCTCAGAAGATCCCCTATCTTACAAATTAGGATTAAATGTAGTATTAATTTCCCAGTAAACTAATTTGCTGTAGGTGAATTTACACAGTGAAAAGTTCCTTGGAAAGGACACTGAAATGCATAATTTTCCCTCTGCTCTTATCTTCATCGTTTCAAGTATCAGTGTTCTTGGACGCATTAGCCATTTAGTTGGTAGTTTAAAAAAAAAAATATGTTGCTATTGTACATAATGAAGCTTTCATTAAAAAATAGTCTATTTCCAGAATGTCTCTGGGCTGGAGCATCCCACTCTACTGCTAGGACACAGCTTAAAATATCAGTGTTACTCCTGCAAGAAGATTGAAATCTCACTTGCCCTTGCATCAAATGATATTTGGGCCTTTACATGAAGGACATCATATGAGGATTTTTGGCTTGATATTGATCAAGTGAAGGTGTCAGAGAAGATGAATAGGAGTACCTGATTGTGTATTCTGGAAGCCTATCTGGATGGCAGGTAATGAAATGCACTTCAAATGCAAGGCATGCTCTGGGTTTTCCCTTTGTGCATGCAAATTGATTCAAACCATGTCTTACCCTTGTTTCTGTGGGTAAATAGCATGGAACTTAAAATAAACCTTGCTGTCAAGGTCACTTATACAATGATATGTAGATTCAGTCCATAGGTACTGCAATTCATATTTTGAAAGATCAGAATACTGAGCATGCGCATACGTACTGGCTGTTCTGGAAATGCTTCCATCAGTAGAGGAAATTGTAATGCTTTGTTTTAAGTAATTCACTCTGTTTAGGTTCTGTTATGATCCTCTTCCAACACTGGTGAATCAATATATTTTGATTGCTCTGAATTAAATGCTTTGGAATTTTCAGTCCATGAGAAATTCTTCACCAGCAATGCTTAGTCATCATTTCAAAAAACTAAAAGCAAAACAAAGGCCCTTTAATTCTAATCCTTCCCAGAGATGCAAATTAGTTTTGCCAAGCAGCTTTTATGAGCAACGGCATTAGCTCTTTTTATGTGATAGATACACTCTTGTTCAAGGGCTTTTCAATCTCTCATACTCTGCCAGTTGAGGAGGGGCACAAAAAGCCAGGGAGCAGAGACAGGACACCTGACCCAAAGTAGCCAAAAGGGTATTCCATACCACAGCATGTCATGCCCAGCGTATAAACTGGGGAGATTCAACCGCAAGGGCATGATTGCTGCTCAGGGTCAGGTTGGGTGTTGGTCAGTGAATGGTGAGCAATTGTGTTGTCCTTATTGGTTGTTGTTCTTCTGTTTTTCTTTCTCCTTTTAGTTTTATATCCTCTCTTTGTTATTTTCCTTAGTATTATATCATACTTTATTTTAGTTATTAAAGCATTCTTATCTCAATCTGAGGGTTTTACATTCTTTAGGTTCTCCTCCCCATCCTACTGAGTGGGGGAAACAGAGGAGGTGAGTGTGTGGCTGCATGGTACTGAGTTACTAGCTGTGTTTAAATCATAACAGTTCTTTGTGGTCTGCAAAACAGCCTTATACAGACTCACATCATACTGCCCCAGTTTCCCTGTCTGTCAAATGAAAATGAGATGCATTGGGAAGAAATACAGAATTATAGAATCATAGAATAGTTGGGGTTGGAAAGGATCTTAAGATCATCTAGTTCCAACCCCCCTGCCATAGGCAGGAATACCTCCCAATGGTTTGAACATGAACATCCAGTGTAGGCGTATGACAGAAGTTTTGAGGAAGAATACAGGAATAGAAAGACCAATTTGTAAACATATTTGCCATACAGTGTTACTTGCTTTCCAACTTCTCCCCAAAGGAATTTAGTTTATATTCCATTATCTTCTCATTGATTTGAGGTTTTTCTGTTTGTTTTACCCTTAAAAAATCTGTTTCTACATTTCTACAAGATATAGATGATGCTGATTATAAATTTTAAGCATATTACTCGATTATACTCTATGCTAATTTGGTCACTGCTGCTGTACAATTTTAGGGCTTTGTTGATGACTTTTTTAATTTTCTTCAAGGACTTTTAAGTTTGTATTCCTTAAGCGCTACGGTTATTTTCCCACACTCCATCTGTCAATAATTTTTTAATTCTTCTTTAGTTGTAACCATTAGAAGGCAGAGTTTCCCTTTCCATCATTATTTAACTCTGCTTATGAGGAAAGCAGCTATTAATATTGGCAATTAGCCATTGCCAAACACTCAGCTGCTTCAGCATGCTGACTGATAATTCTGTGTTTCTCAAAAGACATGGTACTCCTCTGTGGCAGCAGTGCTGTTTTTTGCGCTGCGGGACAGAGAATTAAAGCTAAAGTAATAGGAAGGAAGGCTTAGAAAGAAGATACCTATGGGTAAATGCCCTTTATCAATTAAATGGCTGCTTTGTATAATTTCTGTTAAACATTTCCATTCTCTGCATCTTTTTCTCCTATACATTCAGGATAATTTCCTTCCTTTAGATCTTTCTTTTTTTTAATAGTATTTTCTTCCAAAAGCCCTCCATTCACGGTCCAAATATTTGCCAACTTTGCATTAGTTTCTATGGATCCATTTTGATTCAATATCCGTTAATTGTTTTGTGTCATTTAGTGAAAATCAAAGTTGTGTTCATTGTACAGTCTGTGTGTATTGACCATGTCTCTGTTCCTAAAATTCACCTTGCATTTTTACGCAAAAAGGTCATGGCATCATACAGACTTTATTAGTTTTTTGAGGTTTTGTTTCTTTGACAGAAATCTTGAATTCAATACATTTTGAACAAGCCTGAAATTTTTTCAACCAACAATTGAGTCAGCTGAAGTCTTGCTAACAGTTTCTGCCAGGCTTGCAAAGTATTTGCATGGACTTTGAAAACAGATCAGAAGAATATTCTGCACAATTCTCAAAGTATGCAAATGTTGCCTTTAAGGAATATACACATGAAGAATATAATTTATTTGCCACAAGGCAGTATTTCCTGTGCTTCTATTTTCTACAAATCATTGACTGAAATTCTTCTTTTCTCCCACAGTATTTCCCCCACCTTACACAAAACTCTTCTCCCTGATTATATTCCACCCCTACTGTGGCAGAGAGATATAAACAGTCTCAAAATCTTTCTATTCTCATTGCAAATGGCTACAAGGTTGTGTCATGGTTTTCTTTTCGTTTCTCATGCTGCATAGGTCCTTGTGGTATATTGCCCAGTCTTATTTAAAATCATGAGGAAGAATGCCTTGTTTAGATTAGATATAAGGTAATTCTTCCAACATTCAAACAAATTTAGTTTTACTTCATATCATGCATTTTCTTTTTCTTTTTTTTTAAATTTAAAAAGCAAAAATTGGTATAAAATATTACTTTGAAATGAAAAGTAGTAAAGAATGTTGTAAATAACTACTTCCTATGTTTTTAGTATAATAGTCCACACAAATTAATTTTTAATTTCAGCATTTTGGATCAAGGTCAACTCAAGTGCCTTATTAAGAATTGTTATAAAACATTAACATAAAGGACACCACTTCTGTTGACCAGTTAAATGGCACTGGTCTTAGAATGAAACACAGAAGCTCTGCTTAAGCCTTGTTGATTTTTATGGGAGTTTCTGGACCTATTGCAAGGAAAGTAGAAACTTTTGAATGTTCAGCAACAAAGCAGCTCCTATCTCCCTGTTACTCCAGTGACAAATGCTGTCTGGCTTCTCTGAACAAAAGAGCTCTTTTAATAGACAGAGCTCATACTTGCAATTCTGATGTTGCCAGGCTTGACAGTGAAAATCTTCCCACCTCTACTTCCCTTAATGCTGGTGTCAGAACGGCTTGTAAGTAGTGAAACAATGGACACATTGCAAATTTCTGTGTACAGAGGTAAAAAAGAAAACCAGGACAAAGGCAGCAATTCATAAGAGCAAAGTGAAAGCCATCATCACAGTATGAAAAATTTCAGACAAATCCTGTGGAAATTAGAAATTACTGTTACCTAGCATTCCCCTTTTAGTATCAGCATCAAAACACTTCTAAATTTGCTGGTTCAATATGGAGGATTTTCTCAAACAAATAAGGAATATGAAGATTTATTGTAAGTAATAGAAACAAGTATTATAGGAATTGCTGGATTAAGGCAAAGTGGAGATTTAATTGATTAGTTACATATTACATCAGCATGACCAGTGTACTAGTAACAACACTGGCAAGGTTAGGCAGCAGGACAAAGTAAAGATGTTTACCCTGGCTGATGACTATCAAGACTGTAATCCTGCAGCACTGTATTTGCATGCAGCCTCTCAAAACTGCTGGTAGGGAAAGAGTAGGGAGAAGTGCTGTTAAAGGGCCGGTGGTACCCACTGCTAGAATGGAAAGAAGATGGAGTAAAGTATCTGCAGTATCACAGCAGATGATTAAGAGAGCAAGGGGATGCTCCTGACTTTGATAGCAGTGTGATGAGAGTTTATAAAGCTAATGGCACAGTCTTGCAAACCACTTACATCTTTTGATTGAGGAGGCTATTAATTCTTTTTAAAAGCTAAAAGAAGATGTGTGGATCTAGTGTCACATGTAGTATAACGGAAAAAAAAAAAGGAGCATTGACCTGTAGTTAATCTGGTGCTGTTATTAACATGTAATGGATGCGATTGAACTAATAATCTTTAGATAACCTCAAGTGCAGTTTGGAGGAAGAAGAATTTCCTGATAATGGTGGCTTCAAACGATGATATCTCACCCCTAGTCACTCCTCTACAAGTCATTAATGTTCACCCTTGAAACCCATTTACAACTAGAAAGGAACATCTGAGCATATAGTCCTGAGCTGCTTTTGAATGCTAATTAAATTGATAACAACAGATATCTTTATTTCTTTAAAAGGCCTTATTTTCTGCCTGAATTTAAATACTTCAGACTTCCTGTTCAATCCCTGATGCTTTAGTTTGCATATAGAGGAGACATTCAGGAACAAGGTTTCTTCATGTTGAATCTATGTATACTTCTCCCATGCTTCTACAAAATAACTAAACTACCTTAGTAGGATATTCTTAAGAGAAATAGAAATCAACCTGCCATAGTGCTTTAATAGTTTTCAAATTCTTTATTATATAGTGGTTTTTTTCTAACTTTTAGGTTAATTTTCTGTTAAGGGTCATAGTAAAATCTCCTTACTGAAAAATTAAAGATAGAAACAGTGCACTATTCATGAAAGCCTCTATTTGTTCAGTCCTGTACAGCTACACTAGTCTGCTGAATTGAATTGCATTGCATCCATGTAATTATTTATATCTAAATCAGTTTACTGGAAGGATGTCGCAGAAGATAATATCGCTAAAAAAAAAAAAGAAAATTCACTTCTATAATGATCATTGCAACTTTCATTTGCATCCGTCCATTTAGCCACAGTGCAGAGGAAAAACATCATTGGGCTGTTGTGAATATCAGGCTGCAAACAATTTCTCTTATCAGATGTATGTCTGATACATTTTTAAGTATCATGACAGGTTATTAGTTAGTGAATCTACATGAATTCTGAAAGATATATCATTACAATTCACCATTTCCTTAATTCCCATTCCTCCACTTTACATCAAAAGCACACCACAGATTTTTTTATTTTTTATATTTTAAGATTGCCCTTTTTAGTGAGATTTTGGTTTAACTTGAATTTAGAGGTCTTTTCCAACCTAAATAATTCTATGAATCTCTGTGATTATTTTTTTTGTGTAATTATAAGCACTTAAATATATAAATCAAACTCAAATTGATAGCTAAAGTAGGCAGGACCAGCACAATTATTCTTTGTAACATTTTCTCTAAGTCTTCAGTACTTTGAGGAATTTTCTCAATTACAGCTCCTAATTAACACCTTTATAAAAGTGGGTTGATTTGTTTTGTTGTGGGTTTTTTTGTGCTTTTGTTTTTTTTTTTTTTAAGAGGAAAAAGATATTCTTGTAAGACTGTGTAATTGCTATCATAAAAATAGAAACAACGCACTCATTTCATGATGCTTTCTAAAATCAGAATGATAATCCATTACAGAGGCATAGTTCCTAGCAGGAAATATTCAAGGTACTCCTACTAACTAAATTAGTATGACTATTCATGCAAGAAGCCATGAAATTCCAGGAGGGTAATACAAAGAACAAGGGCACTCAGCATGGTTTTCACAGCATTCTTGAAGATAGACATGCGAGGATAGGCTATGTGAATATTAAATTTTAAAAGTCTCTTATACTTCCGGAAGCCATTAAAACTATAAAATATTTAAAAGGATTTATAAAAACTACATATACACAGTCTTCAAAAGAGCTTGAAATATGCTTGGAAAGATCAAAGAGGAACACGTTATGTTATCAAATGATGGAGGAAGGAGAAGGGAAGAGAGAACAAGTGTCTGGAGTTTGGTGTTGCAGGTTTAGAACAGAACTGAGGATAAAGGTCTGCTTTTCCTGTCTCATCTGGCATACTCTGCTTGCCATCTTCACTTTTCTTAACTATCTTAGTGCTACTTAGAAAATTGTAGGAGAAGGTGTTGTGTGAAATGTCTGAATACCCATGATATTCTGTGGGAAAAAAATGTGCCAGTTTGAATGCCTGAATGGCTGTAATTATCATACTGTGGGCGAGAGTGCTGAAAGCTTAACATTTCAGAGAAGTATGGTGGGATTATACAATGCAAGATGTTGATATGTACCTATAACTTGCATATGATATAGTGTGACATTAAAAGCAACAACAGAACACGTTGCCTTTAGGCTAAAACCATATGTGAAATTTACGTCTCTTGTAAAAGGGCCCTTTATAAATGTTATATGCAGTACATTGCAAGATGCTTACACAGTGGCACTTGACAGTTCAAAGTGTTCCTTCAGTTTTACTGTAATAATTGTACTACCAAACTTGAGATTCCAGTACCCACCTCATAAGCAATTAGAATACCTTCCAGGACATATACAAGGAGCTATCAATTATGTTTACGTCTTCCTCTCTCTTTATCTCTCTTCTTCTTCCCCTCCCTCTCACCCTCACAAAAGCTGAAGTCACATTAAGTTTAGTTAAAGTTTATGAGACTTTTATTGGAAAGAAAACGCAAAAAAAACCAACAGAATCCCTCTCCCCCTTAAAACAAAACAACATGCCCTCTTCCCCCCTGTCCCCACCCCAAGTAATATGAAACAGAACAATTACCTTATGGACATAGTAAAAGCTCTTGTGTGTTTACACAAGTTAGTTAAGTATTGGAAAGAAATTAAAATTACCGATAGTCAAAAAAAGAAATAAATAATCAATATTAATTGTTTAAGCTGGTGGATATAAGTGACTCTTCCAAAAAAGTCAGTCAGTTTCTCACTGTACTTCTGTGTACTGTTTCACTTCAATTTTGTTGCTTTTCATATAATTTTCCATAACTGTATGTAGTCTGTGTTCAGTTAGGTCACAATTATTTCCTCTCTAGATTATCTTCTCCAGAAAGAGAATGAATTTTGATGGTTCAGAATTTAATTTATCTTGAGCTCTCATTATCGGTGCCAGCTTCTGTACATTGCTAAAATAATTGCAAACTCTGGAACTGTTACAATTCCTGCTTATTAGTGTTTTTAATGTTGGTACTCTAAAATCTTCCATACCTGTGTGCTGTTTTTTTTTTCTCAAGGTTCTGGAATCTTCCTACTAAGTATACAGGGGCTATCAGTGGGGTGCCTCTTCTCCCACTGCCTTTTGCTTCTGAAGACATATAATAGCTGTTACCATGTATTGCACTGTGAGGATGACAGATCTTGTAATTTGGCAGTGGCAGCTACTTTTGACACAGGCTCCTCTGGTGGTCTACAATGAGGAGCCAGGAACAGCCTAAAAAGCTTTTTGAGCTTTTTTAGAGATGTCAACTGTGTGAGCTAAAGGGCTGCTTGGCTATTTTTTTTTTAATTATTATTTATTTATAAGACACTGCAAGTAAGCATGTAAGGAAGAGAATGCAGTTGTTTCTACATTTTATTTGAAAATCTTATATAGCAAAATTGATTCATTTTAAGTGTTTTAATATTTTAGCATGATCAGAGTATGGAAATGATTAGTAACTATGTTTCTTAAAGGTGCTTAGGTGTCTTATATACTTGACATATCCATGAGGCTTTCCATGATCTACTGAACTTTTCCAAGAAATGTGCATTGCATTATGATGCCATTTATTTCCACTTTTATTTTTCTATGTTTAAACATAAAACAATTTTTCCCCAAGAATGATCTCAACATATTTCCAAACCAAATATTTAGGGTTATAGTGAGTTTAAATAAATTCAATTAAATAACCTCTGAAAATAGGAATGGGCATGTAGAGTTCTATATTTGTCTGCCCTATAAAGCACACAGAAGTGCTGCACATCATATTTATAAGTGCTATCTTGAATTCTCTCTGCAACTAAGACTCCCACTGAAGCCATCAAGCAAGCTACTTTTACAAGGAATGCAGACTCCTACTCAAAGTGAATATTTCTTGTTATAGACCAAGCCAGGGATGCTGAGGGAATGCTTAGTATTCAATTTAAAAGTTACAGCAAAGTTTTGAGTCTCTAAGCAAGTGTTGCAGGAGAAGAGTAAGGATATGTAATAAACAATAAACTAGTGTTTCTCTGCATAAGCAAGCTACTTAATATCTCTCAAAACTGCTCAAAAGCAGAGTATAGGATGATGAACATATACAAGTCCATGGGACCTGATGAAATTCATCTCTGGGTCCTGAAGGAGCTGGCAAATAAAGTTGCTAAACCACTGTCCATCATATTTGAAAAATCCTGGCAGTTAGTTGAAGTTTCAGATGACTGGAAAAAGGGAAATATAACTCACATTTTCAAGAAGGGGAAAACGGATGAGCTGGGGAACTACAGACCAGACAGCCTCACCTCTGTGCCTGGCAAAATCTTGGAGCAGATTATCCTGGAAAGCATGCTGAGGCACATGAAAAACAAGGTGGTTGGTGACAGCCAGCATGGCTTCACTAAGGGGAAATCCTGCCTCACCAATGTCACCAACAAAGATGTTGAACAAGACCGGTCCCAACACCAGCCCCTGAGGGACACCACTCATTACTGGCCTCCAGCTGGACAATGAGCCATTGAGCACAATTCTTTGCATGTGGCCATCCAAGCAGTTCTTTATACACCGAGTGTTCTACCTATCAAATCGATGTCTCTCCAACTTCGAGACAAGGATGTATGAAGATAGGATGAGAAAGTTGGAGCTGTTCAGCCTGGAGAAGAGAAGGCTGCGTGAAGACCTCATAGCAGCCTTCCAGTATCTGAAGGGGGACTATAGGGATTCTGGGGAGGGACTGTTCATTAGGGACTGTAGTGAGAGGACAAGGGGTAATGGGTTCAAACTTAAACAGGGGAAGTTTAGGTTGGATCTGAGGAAGAAATTCTTTACTGTGAGGGTGGTGAGGCACTGGAATGGGCTGCCCAGGGAAGTTGTGAATGCTCCATCACTGCCAGTGTTTAATGCCTGGTTGGACAGAGTCTTGGGTGGCATGGTTTAGCGGGAGATGTCCCTGCCCATGGCAGGAGTGTTGGAACTAGATGATCTTAAGGTTCTTTCCAACCCTGACTATTCTATGATTCTATGATTTCTGGAACAAAAGGGTGATTTTTTGTGAACAACTAGGCAGAACAAAGGTAGCAAAATAGCATAATTCCTGTGCCACAGTGTGGCTTCAGCTCCTTAATTTGACCATGCTTGCTTATAAAGCGGAAATGATAGATCTGCTCGCTTGTGTTTGGTTTTTCCTTGTTGAATGTTCTAATTACCAATGAAGGCTCCTATCAGATTGTATTATCTTTCTGTCCCAAGTTACCATTTGCCTTTTTACTGTGTCCTCATAATATTTTATCCCAAATATTCAATCATACAATCATAGAAAGGTTTGGGTTGGAAGGGACCTTAGAGATATCATCTAGTTCCAACCTCCCTGCTATGGGCAGGAACACCTCAAAGGTGTTGCCCAAAGCACCATCCAACCTGGGCTTGAACACTTCCAGGGGTGGGGCATCCTCAGCTTCCCTGGATAACTTTTTCCAGTTTCTCATCATCCTCATGCTAAGGACTTTTTTTTCCGAATAGCTAATCTAAACCTACCCTCTTTCAGCTTAAAGACATTCTCTCTTGTTTTATTTCTGTAGAAAGTACATCACCAGCTTTCTTTTACATTCCCTTTAGGTACTGGAAATCTGCCCTAAT
>JASSUY010041615.1:0-12544 GCA_032466535.1 Forpus xanthops
AACTGGGTACTTGTAATACAGAACAAATGGCATTTCTAGAGATAAAACCTTGGCATGGTTTTAGACAGTTTAAAAAAAGCAAATGAACAAACCAAACACTTCATTCCTTTTGTGTGAAAGTGGGTTTTCCTCCAAAATATTAAATAAACATGAGGATGCTTCTAGTCCCTATTACCAGAGTAAACCTATGGCTGAAAACATCCTCCATCATATTGTTCAAAATGTGAGATTTGCTTCCATGAGTATTGAAGAAGCAGGTTTTAACAGCTCTACAACAGAATTAACTGGATAAAAAAGTTTTCTAGGGGAAAATATACTAACAAAATTTCCAATATTTGGGTCATGCATCAAACAGGTTTCCCTAAAACAAGAGAGTACTCTGGACACTCCAGCACCAGCACACCAGCAGCACAGGCTGGGGGCCAGACTTACACTGGCAAAAAAAGGGGATTTTAACACAATAAAAATATTGTTAAATAATTTTAAGCTAAACATCTTGTGCTTGGATTTTTAAAGAGCTTAGAGTGTGCGTCAGATGGGGGATAATCCATAGCGATACAGTTAAAATGCAGTTTCAGGATGACCTGCCTCCACATCTCTCTCCATTAGAACAACTTTGCTCTTAAGCTGTCCTCTCTGCTTCTCAAATGCTTTTGAAGAAAACTAAAAGTTCTTGACAGTGCTATTAAGGCAAGTAACTTGTTTGCCACTCCCTTCTCATCATGCCAGGAGCCTGATTCACCTTTGGATATACATGTACACAAAGAGACAAGTGGGTTTAGTGCTCTCTTCTTCTGGAAGTACCCACAGCTGCATCCTCACAGATATATCTAGTTGACCTGCATAGACGATACACACTAGTTCTGCCCATGGTCTAATGCAAACTGAGGCAACACAGCATTGTTAATATAATCCTAAATGAGGCCTAATGCAACCACTTGAGAAAGCAAGGTATTAAGCTAGGCAAGCTGATCATGGCTACATGGTTTTTGCAAGGCTGTGGAACTCAAAAATTTTCCCCAAGTGAGAGTGGGCTCGAGACCTTTTAGAAGTACCTGTACAATGTGGTAAGGAAGAACTCCTTATTTTATAAGTGGGCAGAAAAGCACAGTCAAAGTCCAAGACTGACACAGGTGATACAGGAAACCTCTGGGAAAGCTCTCAACCTCCTATCAGGCACTTCAGCAGACCACAGTTCCTCCCTGCTTTCCATGAATTTCCAGACTGCTCCTTAGAATTACAAGCAATACCATGTATTTCTTCAATAACAGTAGCGGAGTCCAAGGTGAACACTGTTGATAATTTCTTTTATTCTGTTACTGTCCATCTGCATAGAATTTTTTTGCCTGGAAAAAGAAACCAGAAGAGACCAGTAAGTTGAGGCCCACACCTTTCCATGGTCCCCAGTCTCCTCCAAAGAGAGGGTCCTGACCACTGCCTCCAAGGCCAAGGGAAACCCAAACCATCACCATTTCTCTTAGTGTGCACACACTATTCAATCACTTGCTCTGAAAAAAATTACAGCCTGTGGCTTCGTACTAGGATACATTAGAAAAGAGCTAATTGCAAATTCGCTTTCTCTGTTTTTGATCTTAATTGTAGTAACAATTCGTTACACCAGCTCCATTTTTTAGCCAGTGTTTAACTTGTCTACATCTTTGAAAATAGATCTGATTCACAAATATGTGTGAGAATACTTAATATGGTCAATTTATATTTATAAAATTACTTCCTCAGTGGAAAAGGAGGGGTAGATTTTGATAAGAGGTTGGAGATCTGCTGGCTTCCTTCTTCCTTATTCTTTTGTCTATTTACACTGCAGATCCATGAAGCAAAAATGCTTTTCCAGTGCAACTGCAGTACCTTGCACAATGCAAATCTTTTATCTAGAACTTGACAATCCACCCAAGATACCCATAGATATGCAGGAGTGACGGCTACAGTGGAAGCTTCTTGGCATGAAGCATTAGCAGATTACTGAATGGACAAAAAGAAGAAAATGTCAAAAGCTTTAAATACCAGTTACAGGAGTATAATCTTCCTCCTTCAAAGTAATGCATACAGGAATGTATAACATATCCTTCACGTCATTAGAAAATCTCTCATTTAGCTGTCACAGTACCATACATCCTTGTTAAGCCAAAATGATTTTTTTCCCATGAATTCAAAGAATTTTCTTTTAGCTCCATGTGTAATCCTTTAAATAATTGCATACACAATAAATTAATGAAAATCAAGGAAACTGTCTCTACTTAGAAAACCAACTTAATTTGGCATGCTCTGCTGCACACTTTTAAATGCTTAAGATCTTTCAGGCCCTGCTTAAGCCAAATGCCTCCACACTGTGCAAGTAATCTTTATGAAAAAATAGCAAATTAAATTTGGCACTAAAGCATGAAATTCCTAAGCTGCCTCCTAAAAAAAGGAGATGTCAGTGTCAGGTAAAGGCTGCCATCCTGCCTCCAAGCACATGTATTTACTTCGAAAGGAAAACTCACCAATAATCATCAAGTTCGGTGGGAAAAAAAAAGCTGTTACAAATCCCTCCTGTTCTCTGCAAAAGTCATAGTTTTTTAAACTGTTCTTTTAAACTGTTCTTTAAACTGTTCTTTTGAAATCCACTCATTTTGTGGCTTGCACTTATTCAGCTGAGCTATTTCTGCTAGTCACCTTCCTTGAGCAGGCTTTCTCCAATGTACCTCTGCTGACTTCTGCTGCTTTGTGAATCTGACAGAGGCTGCTGTGCCATTTATATTGCCCACTCTGGAAACAAAGTGTGAAATTTCACAGATCACTCTATACGCATTCTTTCAGTAGCTATCAGTGGATCTCTTCATATGCTTCCCCTACAACTGGGCAGCAGCTGTATCCTAACCAGGACATTTATTGAGGACACCTCAGCTCTGCAATGCCTTGCCTCCCTACAGCCTGAACCTACTGATCAAAAGAGCAAGTGACAGGAGTTATGGGCACTAACTTGTTCAGTTCCCCACACTGAAAGGGCATCTAACAGATGTTTGGTATGACAGGGATGCCAATTCTTTGAAACAAAAATGGAACACAAAAAACTCAAAAAAACCCAAAACAATCCCCCCAAAACAAACAAAGAAACAACAAAACACAGAAGGGCTGTAAGTCTAATTTATAGTATGATAGCAAACTGTTTCTTGCAATTATAAATGTGCATAGCCTGTTTTGCCTAAAATCAAATACATTTAAATGGAAATAATTAAGGCTTGTCTGTTACCAAATCTACCAAACATTTGAAATCCTGAACTTTGAAACCCATCATAAACACACATTTAGACCACAGACACGAAGTAACTCAAAATTTTGAAGTTCTATCACTTTCAGGACAGAACTTTTTCAGACAGCTCTGAACTGCATTGATTAACATTTCAAATCCATGTGAGTCTCCCTGGAGTACATGGAATCAGCTCTCCGTCTGTAGTGTTTTCCACTTACAGGAGCTAAGGATCTGAGGACCAGACGCTGCATTGGCATGTCCACTTCACTTCAGAAGGATTCTGACAGTGCAGTATCACTTAAATAATGAAGCACACATCTGGCAGGAGATTGCTGAGGTTGGCTAAGTTTGTATAAGGTCAATTCACCCTCTAAGCTCCTGTATGCTGAGAATTAAGCAAGAAGTCTACATGGCAACAAGCAGAACCAACTGATCAATCTCAGGGTTTGTTTTCTAAGTAGCATGCTTTTATTTTAAATTAGTTCTTATGGTATACAAATAGGAGGGAACTCTATTGTATTGCTTTGAGATGTTTCCTGAAAGTTTTAATTTGTTAATGCATACCTAAAAGAGCATATTCTAAAATATGATCTTTTCTCTTCCATGAGAAAGGTAGAAAAACTATAACGCAAAAAGCCCACACATGGAAAAGTGGAAAGTACACATATGATCACAGATGATCTACCCCAGTAACGTGCTTTGCCAACTATGGGCTAGTCTTAACAAAGGGTGGATAATCCTTGAAGCATGTGGAAATAACACAGGAAAACTTATTTAGTTAGAGCTTTCAATAATTTTCACAGAAGGACAATACCTGCTCAGTATGGAATGTGGTTTCACATTCCAGTTTCCTTGCATACTGTTATCTTGCTTTACAGAAATGTGTCAGTCCTTATATAAAGTTTCACCTAGAAATTCTTCGTATAGTATAACAGATATTTTTATAAACTCAGTCACAAAAATGAGACAAACATAATGAAAAATTATTTTTGTCACTGAACAAATGACATTGATGGTCCACAGCATGAAAAAACAATTTAGTGAGTAAGGTATTTTGGTTCAAGCTCAGATCTCGACAATCTTTCACATCCTAACAATTATCCAAAGTAGTCTTTCTTCAATAGTGGTGGAAGATAGCCATTTGCATCTCAGTTCAGAGCTTTAACTTTAAGCAGTCTTTTCATCTGAGTCTTTGGCATTTAAAAAAAATACTCAAATATTTTTATGAAAGTTTTCTTATTCCCCATTATCTGAAGACTTCAACTTCTCCTTTTGTTGTAGCTTTGGTGACTTTTTTTTTTTTTTTCATTTGGCAAGCATTGATTTTTCATAAATGTTCCTGTCAGACTATGAACCAGCTTCTATGCCTTGTGAAGTGACGGAGAAAGAGGAGAGCTCACCCTCAGATGGACGCACACACAAACACTGAATTATCAGCACGAGCACCACTCATTCTCTCTGATCCTCTCCTCCTGCTAGCTTGTTCTTTAAAAGGACAACGTCAAGTAGCAACTGAGATTGGAAAACACTATCACGGTTCAGTTATACTTTGCTCTCCCTCTGATAATGCCAGCAGATATCAGAGCTCCAAAACTGAGCTTGAGTGACTGGGGCTGGCTCCTTCCACAAAGTGATACTTTCTGGTCTCATTGCTTTTTGGCACTTATTTCCTGGGGTTTTATCCTGAAGTGACAGACAATTTAGAAGAATGTAGGTATGCAGAGAAATCTGAAACATGAGAAATGTTTTCCTTCCTTAGGTTTTCTCATTGTCCTCATTTTTATAATACCATTCTGTGAGAAAGGTCAGACTCTTCTAAGTCCAGGATACTGTAATAGGGACTTTAGTACTGTAATTTCCCATTAAAACTCTTGCCTTTTCAATGAACCACGCAGGTACTTTTAAAAAGTAATTGGTTTTATGAGTCAGTTAAAATAAACAAACAAAAAATAAATGGAAAGCAAAAAAGCACCTCTGATAACAATTCAAACTTCAGATACATTGGCATAAGTCCATTATGATGTGAAGCAACACCCCACAACTCAGATGCAGACTGAACTGTCTCTCATCTGTGTTGTGCTTGGTTGTTTATCCCAGAATATTCACAGAGGCCAAGTCAAGATGCTTTTCTTCTGTGGGTCTCAAGAGCATCCTATATGCCTAACAACCAAAAAAGATGTTACTCATGCAACACGTTACCATGAAGGGAAGCCACTTCATGCTTTTCTCATGTTGCACTTCTCTTTGTTTTTCTACCTTGAAAACAAGGACACTATATTTTTATGCACATGGAAAGTACCAAGCACATTCAATTTAGCATCACCTTTGTTTACTTTTCTCTATTCAGAGCAGCAAAGAAGATCTGCTGTCAGATCAGTTTGTGCTAACATTTGATTTCTTTCTTGCCTCTAACTTGGTCAGTCATTGATGAAAACTATTATTCTGCTTTCTTTAAGGGACAGACAACTTCCCTTGGCAAGCTCATTGACAGGTCGATATAAATTGATGCCTTTTCTCATAGAAAAAAACAACTATTTGGATGGTGAAAAAAAGCTAGAAAGTTACAGAAATAGGCTGGTACCCCTTTTGACAAGAGGCGATGCAATCTGGAGATTGAGGCACCCACCACACACTTCAATAGAAGTCCAGTAGAGCCTTATATCTGTGCTATGGCCTTGCAGCCCTGTGGCCTCCCCTCTTCCAAGAGGGAGTTGGGGGACTGTAAACAGCTTCACTGTAGCGATGACTATCCTGTAAACATAATTAATTTAGGGACTTCACATTGGCTTCTCCATAGTGCAACCAGGCTAAAAACTAAAAAAATCGAGGCATTTCAGAAGTGCTTCATCTTTTAAGGCTTCCGGATAGTGACCAGTAACCCTTGGGATACCTTGCTGTTATCCACTGAGCATGAGAAAATGTCTGGGAGTCTCAGGTCTGCTGAGTTACATGCCAACAGCCACGAGGTGGCATGCAGAGCAAAACAAGCTTATCCAGCCTGCAGCAGCACCAGAAAACTGCAGCAGTGCCACGTGGATCCAGAGCTTTAGGCAGACACCAAGAGGCTGGACCTCCACTTGACCCCTTTAACTTCCGTGCCTCACCTGCAGCTCACTGCTCAGCTGGTATTTTTCGCTGGAGAGTGGACAGTCGGTGCAGCAAGGCTGGGCAGAGATAGCAGAGGGGATTATCGGGGTGATGAAGGGGCACAGACCTGGCTCAACAGGAACACTTGCTGAATGGCTGCTGCCACTGCAGAGGTGCCAGTCAGTCTTGTTGTTCCATCTATTTCCTAGAAAAGAAAAGTTGGTTATTTATGCTTCTGAAATCTCTGCTTTAAGAAAAGCTAATTTCACATTGAAGCTTAGGATGTGCAGACAAGCTGGCCACTCCAATAGGTACAATGGAGGTAATAAATACTTTTTTTTTTTTTTTTTTTTTTAATAATGAATTAAACCTAACTGCAAGGAATAAGACCATATTTAAACTGTATCAAGAGAATAAGCCCCAGTTTGCCTTGTTGTCAGATGTGATAGCCTGATCTAGCCAAGAATCTCATGTGAATAGCGTATGTATCTAATTATGCGAAGCACTTCTTCCCATATTGGATACTGCTACGTGTGAATTAGAGAAGTGAGGAGATCAAGGCTTAGTACCCTGCACTAACAGCCTACATGAGTCAAGAGCAGGACCCAGACATCCTTACAGCCAAGTATTTCACTACTGGAAAAAGCAGCTGTTTCATTTTGCCAAACATGTTCATACTGAAGCAATTATCTTTGGCAATCTCTAACAATAATTTTTAAATATTCTCTCCAGTGTCATCACTGAGTTTGAACTGTAAGTTTTTTTAATCCACTGTCATTCTCCTTCTAGCTCTTATTATCTGGATTGCAAGCGGAATTGTGACAAGTAAGCAACCACCCCAGAGATTTCTAAGGAATTTGCTTTCTAATTGGGTTGAAAATGCCTGAACTTTCTGCATCACATTTTTCACATAACTAGATTTTCTATGAATACAACCTTTGAAATGCAGTAATTATTTAATTGGGTCGTCACACGACAGGATCTTATGGTCCTAGGTGCTGTACATAAATTTAGGCAAAAAGACAGTGGGTTCCTGTGCAAAAGAAATGAATACTTGAGGGTAAGATTAAAAAAAAAACTACTACTGGAAAAAGAGATTAAGAAGCTAACCTTGAAATGAACAGGTTGCACTGTAAGCATGAATCTGTAATTCTATTACAAAGAAAAGAAATATAATATGTTGGTGGAAATCCAGAACTTTCCTGACTGCTATTTACAGACATATAATTTATGTCATATAACCTCTCTGTCCCTTATTTACTCATTGGTAGAATGGAAATAATTTAGCTTCTTCATGAAGAACGATTAAATGTTTGTAGTGCTTTGCAATCATTAGTTTGACAATATGGCTGTGGAATACTATTGCTAAAGACAAACTGAGCAATGTGTATAGTTGATGCAGTATTGACTAACCTCATCTTTTCTGTTTTTAAAGATTTAACAAAGCAATGCTTAATGAAATTTGCTAAACTAACTGCTCGTGTTGTCTCTGCTGGTAATGCAAAAGCAAACGTCTGTAAGTACGGTACCCTGAAGGCAGACATTAGGAGTTTCTCTGTTGAATCCAGCAGAGAAGTTTCTTGCATCTCCGTTGAATGCCATCATGCTGTGATTAGTTAATCATTAAGTACATAGTGCTTTTAATTAACTGCCAACTCTGCTTGGGCATCTGTTCTGAAAATCACATCCGATCATGCTTTTCCCAGTCTGTGGCTACAGAGCTCTTCAATAATACAGTTGTTGCTCCATTCTCCAGCTCTCTCTGCTGCAAGACAGCTCAAGTCCGGAGTGTTCTACGTGAACTGAAATATAAATGACCTATTCTTCTAAGGGAATAAAAGTAAATGGGAATTAAACTTATTTGCCTCAATAGGTAATAAATGCTGCAATTAGAAAGCAGATCAGGCCAATTAACTTTTTTTCTGGAAGAAAAAAGGATCTAGAAGAATATTTTTATTTTGGAGTATCAGCATACAATTTCATTAGTTAGCCTTGTTTATTTTTTAAGGGGCAGAGAGACTCATAATAAATACAACAGATTCTACAAAATATTTCATTTGACAAAAAGTGAGAGAGAAATACACAGTGCAAACATTCCCTTGCCAACACTATATTTGTCCATCTACATATCTCAGTCTCTGCTGGTCTCAAAAAGCTCCTTTTTAAGTGTATTTTAAAATTAACTCTAACATATCCTGTGGGAAAAAATATAAGATTGTAACATATCTTGGCACATTCTTCTTTAAGGTGATAGGAAAAAGCAACATTAGAAGAAGGACAACACACAGTAAGGCTAATAGTAGGCAGGGCATCTTCTGTTGATGCTATCAATCTGTTTGAAAACCAAATCAAACAAGAGATCAGAGGATGACTTGGCCATTTTATCAGATGGAATGAAATTAAATAAGGGCGGACACCTAGATCAGGAGAGGCCCTGATTGTGCAACACCTTTTTAACTGTTTCTGAGACCAGGAATTTGTTGGGTCATGCTTTCCTCCCAGGCCTAAGCACAGAGGGCTGAACCCCTCAAGAGCTCTGACCTGCACTCAGACTGACCTACCAGATTAACGCTATATATGTTTTATGGCATGACAAATAACTGTGCCAGTACACACCAGCTCCATTATCATAGCCAGTACTGGTACAGCTGGTCAGAAAGCAACATTCTCAGTCAACACTCATGTTGCAGGTGAGATGCTTGCTCTCACTGTGTACATGTGCTGGCCATGTAAAGATTCCTGCATGTACGGCAACACATTGCAAAAAGCCAGAAGAGTGGTGGTCTTTCTACTCAAAACTTCTCAGTATAAGACAAGGATATGCAGAAACCCAATGCAGAGTATAAAGGAACACATTATAGCAACGCCACTGCTACCAGTCTCACACCAGTGTAAGAAATTTCAGACCATCCATCTCTAAGCTGTTACATATAACTTATGAATCTGTACTAGAAAAAGGTAGAATTCATAAAGTACCCATTATTTCTATATAGAAATGTCTGTCAAGGAAAAGGGCAGTCTTTGTCAAGTACTGAAAAAAGAAGAATAAACCACCATTAAGTTTTAAATTTGTTCTGTCAGGAGTGGAGCAAGAAACTTGTATGAACCTTGCAACATAGAATTAAACATTACAGTTAAACAATAGCCACTCTATAGCAGGTAGCCATGTAACGATTCTGGCTAATGTGACAAACACTGTCAGATACCCATTTTACATAATAGCCCTTTTTCAATGAGTTCAAAGTAATTCTCTTGTTTCCCTTGAAAATTTCACTGTGGATGTCAAGATGTGCCAGCACATAGAAAAGAGGTATTTCATAACAATATGAAAGCATGCATTTCTAGTTGTTTCCACACTGAACTACACTGAGGGCAGCACTTTTATATACGGAGTTCAAGGTATTCCTGGGAACAGGCTGCTTTCTGATGACATCATGAGAACACTGTCACTCAGGCAACAACTTGCTACTATGGCAACCACAGCTTTTACAGATGCTGAATGCCAATGAGGTTAAAAAACACCATTTTGAGATTTATTAGTTAAAAGTTTGCCAATATGTGATGCAAGAAGCAACAAGAAGTCTGTTGCAGATGCACAGCACTGTGCACTGCTCTACTTATTATTGGGAAGCTGAGAACAATGAGTTTTATCTTCCAGCCAAGGATTTTCTAGGGTAACTGCACTTTTAGATACATCCTTACATGCCACTGAGGCTAGAAATAGACCTGAACACTAAGTTTGATATTTGGGGGCAGCTGGAAGAAAAAGACTGCTGCCTCATCTAAGAGTCCCTAAAAATGAGATTTGGAGATCTGGAGTTTCAGTACTGTCAGAGCAGAAACCAACACAGACTGTGAAGATAGTCAGGTATTATAAGAAGATGCACCCTTGGAAAAGAAGTGGATTCCCCCCACCTGCAAAGAATTATAGAATCTGAGATAAAAACATCTTGTTTTATAAGCAGTTGCTGTCTGTGCTGAAGGTACTGTCAGATGAAATCAGTCAGTTACAAATTGCTTTAAAACTAAAACCCACACTTCTGTTCCAGAAGTTTATGCATTCTACCAACTGTAAGCAAATTTCAGTGGCTCTAGAACCTTGTCAAATCAAAGATATCACCCTGACGAGTAACCTGCCCTCTGCAGGATATTATACAATTTCCTAACTTTAATCACAGATTTGTTCAGCTGGTTTTGTTGCAAACGGATACAGCAGAGGATTATATCAATACTTCCAGTAAATCAAGTTTCCTGAATTAGAAAGGGTCATAAACACAATGTAGTCAGAATCCACTCTAAAACTTGACTGTTACATAAGCATTTTTTTCATTTTGTAGCTGTAAACCTTAACTCAATTAGATCTTCCAGGAGTTGTACTCTCTGCTAGGCCAGAGAGCTGCTTGGGGTGGCATGTATCAGAAGGAGGAACTGGAGGAGGAGAGCGGTGTACAGATTTACCCTTGGGGCTTTTTTCCCTGTTGACACTTTATAGTGAAGCTCATCAACTAAACTGTAATAAAAATTGTGTTTAAATGTGTGTGTTAAAAACGCAAAACCTAAGGTACATTGTTTATAATGCATTTGCTGTCACATTTGAAGTAACTGGTCACTACTGGCAGTTTCAGGGAAATACTCAGAGCCAAATTCTTACAATACTTTGTGGGGTGGTCTCAACAGTGTGATACTGAGATGCAACAGCAAGCTTTGAGAATCGCTTCTGTGCTGGGTCTGTATGAAAGCCATTCAGCTCCTGGGCAATGAAAACAAAATGCTTTCAATACGTCCACCTACTTTACCTCTATGTTTTTTTCTGTATGTATACTACGAGGCATTTTGTAGTGCACCTTCTTAGCCCAGGAGAATATTAAGGCCATTACTGGTTTTCATTTCCACATGTTATCCAGCAATCCTGGCTCCTATTGGCAGTGAAGCCCCTTCTCCACGCAATTCTCTCCCATCATCAGCAAGAACAAAGATGTGGAAGAGGCCAATTACCTTTTGGAGAGAAGGAAATTACTTGCTTATAATTGAGTTCTCCGAGCATGGTGTCCGCTATTAGAGCCACACTCATCCTCCCACATCCCCCTGAGAGTTGGGGTTTTATTCCTATTTAAGTTCTAATTATTATAATTAGTCTGAAAAGGATTTGGGAGTTAGGGGCTATGATATGCCATATAGACCCCTCAAGGCATCTTTTTGTACTAACTCATTATGACCAGTTCTAAACTTTACCATTTAATCTAGTCATTCAGTACCCAAGGTCACAACAGCTGAGAACCCCTGAGCATCAATCCATAGAGACTCCTACCTTCGGAGAACTACAATTAAAAGGTAAATAATTCCCCTGCTGCTTCCTCTGTGAGGCAATGCTATAAGTCAGAGAACGGAATCCAACCTCAGCCTAATTACTACTTCAGTAATTTCTGCAGTTGGAATAAAAAAGTTGGCAAATGTTTTTTCATTTATCAAAACAAAAACACAAGGCCAGCTGCAGTTCATCTCAGACTGAATTTGACAAGAGACTCAGTATTACAACGGAAAAGCTGCAAACTTTTTTTGTCCATATCACTCATACTCAAAAAAATTCGTAAGACCTACACTCCAAGAAAGTCAAATAATCCTCACAACATGCAGGCCATGGAAACAGCACTCTTCACTATGCTAATGAAAGATGCAATCCTTTTCTTTGTTTATTCCATCACAAAACTTCTTTTAAAATATTACTGTACAAGTTTTAAATTATTCGAATCAGGCTGTGCAAAAAAGGATTTGAAACAGTGCTGAAGTATGAGTTTGAAAAAAATTCTAAAAACTACCATCACCCAAGTTGACAGATTCCAAGAAATTCAACAGATACCAGTATTTTCCTGACTGACAGCAGCCTCCAGGCTTGAAAACTGTAAATAAAAGCTTACAGTTGGCTTTCTGGGCTGCATCAAAAGGAGAGTAAGCAGCAGGCTGAAGGAGGTGATCCTGCCCCTCTACTCTGCTCTCAGTTGTGCAGTTCTGGTGTCCTCAACATAAAAAAGACATGAAACTGTTGGAACAAGTACAGAGGAGGGCCACGAGGATGATCAGGACTCTGGAGCACCTCCTGTATGAAGACAGGATGAGGAAGTTGGGACTGTTTGGACTGGAGAAGAGAAGACTGTGTGGAGACCTCATAGCAGCCTTCCAGTATCTGAAGGGGACCTATAGGGATGCTGGGGA
>JASSUY010041617.1:0-29636 GCA_032466535.1 Forpus xanthops
GACACGAGTTGAGCCCGGCCTCAGCGCTGTGCAGCACCCCGGACACGAGTTGAGCCCGGCCTCAGCGCTGTGCAGCACCCCGGACACGAGTTGAGCCCGGCCTCAGCGCTGTGCAGCATCCCGGACACGAGTTGAGCCCGGCCTCAGCTCTGTGCAGCACCCTGGACACGAGTTGAGCCCAGCCTCAGCCTCAGCCCCAGCAACCCTCACCAGAGCAGCACCCCAGTCACAAGTTGAGCCCAGCCTCAGCCCCAGGCCCCCTCACCGGAGCAGCACCCTGGACACGAGTTGAGCCTGGCCTCAGCCTCAGCCCCAGCCCCCCTCACCGGAGCAGCACCCTGGACATGATTTGAGCCCAGCCTCAGCCCTGGGTCCCCTCACCGGAGCAGCACCCAGGACATGAGTTGAGCCCGGCCTCAGCCCCAGCCTCCCTCACCAGAGCAGCACCCAGGACATGAGTTGTGTCTGACCTCAGCCCCAGGCTCCCCAAGGGAGCAACATCCAGGACATGAGTTGTGCCTGGCCTCAGCCCTGGGCTCCCTGTGGGAGCAGCACCCAGGACATGAATTGTGCTCAGCCTCAGCCCCGGGCCCCCAGCAGGAAGCAGCATGCCAGACACAAGTTGCGCTCAGCCTGAGCCCTGGACACCTTGCAGGAAGCAGCACTCCAGACACGATTTGTGCCCAGCCTCAGCCCCAGGGCCCCCACAGGGAGCAGCACCTCAGACACGAGCTGTGCCTGACCTCAGCCCCAGGCCACCCCTGGGGGAGCAGCACCCCAGACACGAGTTGTGCCCAGCCTCAAGTCTGGGGGGCCCTGCAGGAAGCAGCCCCCAGGAGACTCCAGAATGTCCCCTCACAGAGGCCTTTGGAGCAGCCTGCAGCAGGCCACACACAGGGGCTGAGCATGCCGGCATTCCCACAGCCCTCAGACTCCACCAGACCACCAACACTGGGCTCTTAGTCCATGTTCAGTAGATCAGACACCACCAAGTCAAACACAGCAATCTAGACATGAGCAGGAAGGTTACAACTGCTGCAACTGTAAAGTGCTGCATCCGCAAGCACTGCAAGTTCAGGCATCACTGAGCACTAAGCCTTCCGTCAGCCTGCAGGAAGGGAGGCTGCCGACAGAGCCTGCACCTCTGATCTTCATTTATCCCGAGCAGATCGCATTATCAGCTATGGAATGAATCCTCTGCAGAGAAGGAGGTTTTGTCCTGGATCCTTAAAACCCTTTGTAACAATAATAACTCAAAGCTCACATTCTTTCTGTCTTACATAGATGTCAACTCAGTATTTGACATTTGAATACAATTATCTTCTATTGAAGATAAATCAGAACTGAAGGTAAGGCAAAGGATGAGGGAAGTGTTTGCCCCCTCCCCTCGTGCAGGCTCTGTCACAACTCAAGGGTTGTTGTACACATTTGAGAAAATGCCATTAGCCACGGAAGGGGAGCAAGAGATGCATTAGCACTTACACAAATGCACCCACAGATATACATGTATTAAAAAAGACACTTGGCTGAAGGAGTTTGGAGAAACATAGCTGCTAAGTTCAGGGCCAAACCTGCCGAACATCTGAAGCTCATACTGTCTATTCATCAGTTAAAGGGATGAAAAACATGCATTCACCAACCATACGTAGCGAGGAGAGTAAGAGCATGGGCACACATACTCATTCCCCCACAGACAGATATGGTTGGCAGCAAAATTACAAGACTGGAATATCACTAACAGGGATTTGAAGCTGGTTGGATAAGACACACAATTCCTTCAACCCACAAAAAGAGGAAGAAAAGAGAGGCCAGTTTTATTTACCAGTTTCCCACGGCAGAGAGGGGATGTCTTTAGTCTTTGAGCAAACAGGAAAGATAGAAACAGCAGATATTGCCCAGTGACTGAGCCAGCATAAGCACTTGGTTGGGTGGCAGCAGTCTCTCAGGGGCTTTTTCTTGCCATTACAAAGAGACATTTTCAAACAACTTTGAGCATCTCTAATAACAACTCAATCAAATGAGGTTTTATACTGCCTGTGCTGTAACACACATTAAACCTGCACAGCCACAGTGTTCAGTCTGGATCTAATAACCTCAGCTCCCTCCTGGTGCCACATGGCTTTCCATCCTAATTTAGCACGAGCAGAATGAGCTTCCACTTTCCTAGACACACACTGACGTGTTTCTGGGTTATAGCACAGGCAGGAGGGGCTAACAAACAGGAGAGACCAACAGAGAAAGAGCAAAACCAGCGCAGTACTCCCACCAGGAGCAAGCAGCAGCATTACAAGCAACAATGCCAACTCCTAGGCCTGAGAAAAGTGACAGCAGAACTCGCAGTGTCTCTAGTTAGAAGATGAATGTCTATGATATCTGTCAATCTCGAACATGAAAACAAGCCTGGCGACATAGTTCTATACATGTGGCTGTAAACCCTTTTCTATCTACCATAATGTCAACTTGTTCTGCTGTTATCTCACTCTCTGGGCATAACTACCACCAATGAGTATTTTGTACTAAGAACTGCACGGACATCTACCTCCCACATTGGCAAAAAATGCTATGTACAGCTGGTTTGGTTACTGTGTAAACCATCAGTGGCGCTGAAGGGTTAGAGATAGAGATCAACAGATCAAGGTTTTAACTCTTAAAATGTTTGGGTTATGCCACTGAGAGTCAGGCAGTGATGGTTGATAGAAGTACTAATATGTAAAAACAACAGTAATATCACATTAATTATTCACAGAAAGAGCTAAATGCCATTTCTGTCCCGGGGATCTCTTAGTGTCTGTGTAAACTTGCCCATTCAATCCCTCCTGCTCACCCTATACCTTCCATGAGCACCATAAAAATACACTGACAAAGCAACCTCAGTGTCTTTATACCTGGCAGCACTAGCATCAGAATTCCCATGTTGGCAAGAACGCTCGGAGTGGGGGGAAGTCTCTAAGGACACAGTCTCTAGAATCAGTATTTCATTCCTAGCAAGTACAATTCAGACTTCAGGCAAACTGATGATTAGTCCTGTGGTACCAAAAAGCTGGAAGACCCTCCCAAAGGTACTTTGAACCTTTTTAAAAGCCATGCAAACGTTTAGCTGCCACTTCTAATTTCTTGCTTTGAATTCCAAGAGTAAAACCGCAACATAACTGGTTTTATTTTTTGTCCAGAATAGAAACTTTGAAAGATTGGTTGCAGCTAAAAGTTAAAAAAGAACAAGAAGCATTTAACAAGGTTTCAAAGCTGCACAAATGAGTTCTTAATCTTCTTTCTTACTTTATCCCACTCCCATAAGAAAACACATTCTAAGGACTGTTCCACAGGCTGTACTCCTGTGAGAGTTAAATTTTGCTGCTCTGCTTTTTTTTAAGGCCAACTGTATGCTCTATTTAGTTCTGCCTTCCCACTCACACACAACACTTTAAAATTTACAAGCTACAGCGATATCAACTGCTTAGATAAAATTTATTCCCTCTTCCAGAAAACCTTGCTTCTCTTTAACATTCAGTCACTGCAGTTACCATGAAGCTATTACTATCAGGTTTCACATGCACATTGAAGTCCACCACAGTGAGCAGAAAAGTTCCTGTTTTTTGTTGATTGTGTTTTAAAGGAGGTGATGTAACTCCTCTGAAGGGAAGCTTTGCCCAGGCGCAAGTCTGGTCACAGCTCAATGAGGGTGGTTTCAAGACTCACTAAGGCATCTGAGAACCATCAGCTTCTGCAGCTAGAAATACCAGTGTGTCTCAGAAAAGGCTGCTGTAACTAGCACAGGGATGTTTAGCCAGAAAATGAAGTGTGCTTTTGACAAAGTTTTAAAGGGTAATGCATAGCAAGCTGAGGCCTTAATATATTCATTAAGGTATTCATTCCTAATGACAGGACAAGGGGGAATGGCTGTACCCTGACAGAGGGGAGATTGAGAGGAGCTCTTAGGGAGCTCTTCCCCATGAGGGTGCTGAGGCGCTGGCACAGGGTACCCAGAGACACTGTGGCTGCCCCATCCCTGGCAGTGTTCAAGGCCAGGTTGGATGGGACTTGCAGCAACCTGCCCTCATGGAAGGTGTCCCAGCCATGGCAGGGGGGTGGAACTGGAGGAACTTTAAGCTCCCTTCCAACCCAAACCAGTCTGTGATTCTGTAACTCCCTAAAGCAATTCAAACCCAGCCTTTTCTAATATAATAGTATTCCCCCACCATTTGATGGATGCTCCTGGAAGGCCTGTGAGGCAGCTTGCATGTCCTACACACTGCAATGAGGTAAGCAGGGGAAAAATGCACATCATAGGAGTGGGAAGGATACAAGAGAGGAAAATGCTTTATTTGTATTTCTCTCTCTCATTATGAGAAAGACTCCTCAAGTATTAATCTGCTTTCCAGAAATGACACAAAGAGGCAATTTTGAGTGACCATTATGAAATATGGGCTAATTTTAGGATGAATAACATGCTATTAACTTGAATACAATTATACCCATTAGCACCAAAAATGAAATATAATGCCCTATTTTAGAGCTTTCAAGCAAATATTTGACTAAACTGGTCTACAACAATGCACAGAAAGACACTATAAAACATCATTTTCACCTACAGCACCCACTTAAATCATAGCTTTTGCATAAATAGAAGTTCCAGAGAATACCTGCAAGGCTCCTGGAGCAGAGGCTTTTGAGAAATCCACAAGCATCTAAACTAAAAATATTTACTTCTTTTTGCTTTTCTTTCCCTTACAAAGTTTCTGCATTATACACGCTCAGTAGAAATACCTTTGCCTCAAACTAATTGAAATCATCAATCTGGAGCAAAGAGAAAATAAAGCACTGAAGAAAAAGCAAAAACTAAAATTTACAGCTTACCACCCTCGACCCAGGGAGCCTAAACCTGATTTTACACAATAAATCTCAAGTATTAATGATGCCCACCATCATCCTATAACAGCAACTAATCTCCTTAGCTGCAATCCACTGACTGGAAACATATTGAATACACTGTGTGAGCAGTTTAAAATTACAACAAAGTGCCAGAAAGAGACTATAAAACATTCTGTAAGAAGGGAAAGGAAGGGAGAACTAGATATGACCAGTGGAGACCAGACCAAATCAAGAACAAAAAACGGTGAGCCTCAAGATTTGCAACACTTCCAATGGACCTACCTCATAATGGAAATTTTCTATTTTCCTTTGGGAAGTAGAAGATGGCACCTTCTGCACATCCTTTTCATCCTCTTCACAGATGCAGAATATTTAAGTGGCTTGAAGTCCTGTGAGTTCTAGACGTTTTTTGTGCCAAATGATACTCTGGAAAGCTCAGCACATTGCACCTGCAACCCCAAGCCTGGGGGTTGCATCCGATCAGGCTATGTTCCTGCTGGGAGCCAGAACCTATTTAATACCTGCACTTGATGAGAATCACTGGCAGCTGGACAAATAAGGGAGCAAATGGGAGAGGGAAAAGCAGCCTGGGTGAAATTCTGACCCAATTCAAGTCAGCTGTGATTGATTTAAACCACTGATGAGCAAAAACCAAGCCACCTGCTTTCCTTTTCAGGCTAATTCAGTGAAATAAAAGCTTCTTTTACTATTTTGTTTAGTTTGATTTCTCATGACACCACCTTGCCTCAGAAACCAGCTACAAACCATTAGTGATAACTGCTTGTTCACGTACTGGTGAAGTGAGCTCCAGCCGTTCTGTTCAGTACCGGTGCTGACAAATGCTACCTCAGTGGTTTTGTGCTCTGTTTTAAAAAGATATTTTTCTGTGTTCGGATAAATTACTCATCTGATACAAGGGTTGTACATGTTTGGTGCTGTCTAACCATACCCCTGGTTCAGGCCACTCTGGCAGCAACTTCAGAGATCTGTCTTCATAGAAGAGTAGAAAAAGCTTCAGTATTTGTGAGGTGTGGAAAAGCTTCGCATCAACCATGTGAAATCTATCTAAATAAATGTTATTAAAGTCAAAGCAGATGGCACTTAGCTTGAGGTCAGTACTATGGGATCAATGCAAATAAACCATTTCTGCCTTTACAAGTCAGTCATTTCTACCCAAAGAGAAGAATGTTCAAGGCAGAGTCACCACATGATTTGTAGCTGGTGGTATTACTTTATTTAAATAAAACACTCATTTAGCAACGCAACACTGATTTCCTTTAAGCTGACTTACCTTTCTGTAGGAATTATTAACCAGTGAAAACACTTTTTCCCTTTCAACCACACTGCTTCAATCCACTTTGTCTCCCATTTTTTTTTTATATTTGTATTTTGCTTCTACTGAAAAAGAGGAACAAAAAAATCTCTCCCAGAAATGATTTGACAAAAATTATAACACTGCAATACAAGCAGTCAGATGATGATGAATCCATTCCCTGGACTCCATTCAACATCATCCAGAAGCTACCTTGGGTTTCAGAAAAGACCATTAACTTTCATTGCCTCTGGTAGAAAACCTGATGAGCTTATTTCAGAAGACATTAGCTTCAATCCACTATGGCCCAGCTGTCAGCATATAGACAAGGCAACAGAGATTATTAAGAATATAACTGGAACACTACAAGAAGCCATGCATGGAAGCTTCAGATAGTTTAGAACACTGTAAAATGCACCAGGAAAAAAAGCCAAATCACATTCCCATCAGAACATTACTTCCTTCACGTTAGTGACTGCACATGAAAAGCATCAGTGTTGAATCCTTGATAGGGCAAGTGAAAATAATATCTGCAGACACAGGAGAAAGCACACAAGGAGTATTTTTTGTAATGTGGACTTTTGTCAAATTGGAAGTGGACTGAAAAGCCAAGTACAACCTATTAGGCAAAGGAAAGGAATCATTATGTCCCCACTTGCCAGAAAGACAACAGGCTCTCATGAAAGAGTACCTAGGAAGCATTTGATGCTGCTAAGAATAACCATTTTTCATCTTGGGATTTAATATGTCGCTTGGCTTAGGTGACAGTGTGATTTAGGGAGGTTTACTTTTCCCTGGATTGAAGCAGGTTTGCTAAGAAAGACGGTCTCCTGCATACTAATACCGAGAAACCAAATTTTAACCACAAAAACCCAACCCCAAGCACAGCCACGTCTAACATCCTTTTGTCAATGACAGTATTGATGCAGGAATTGCTCCTTACCTCATTAGTCCCATATTTTTATTGTGTCTTATGAACCCCAACTGAGACATGTTTTGACCAGAACGTTTCTTATTCATTCACACTTTGAAATAGGATCATGAAAGAGCAAAATACACCTGCCATAGCTCAGCTCTCTCTAAAGTTGAGATGACTATGCACTGCAGAGCTACTATCCCTGAACTATCTCAGAGTACTGAGACCAAGTCATGCAGAGGGATCTTTCCAGAATGGTGCTGGAGAGCTGAAGGACTAGCAGCACACAAACCCTACACATGCAGTGTAGACAGCCAGGTTAAGCTGGGAAAAGTTCAAGTGCAAAGAAGCGATAAGGGAACAAGATGCTTGTTCTGATACCTCTCACACTGACCCCATCCAATACTTTACCTGATCTCTGATCCTGTACATAATGTGAGTGCCCTCAAGAGCTGCCAAAAGCCTCAGCAAAGAGGCAGTGTAGGCAGCACCAGGAGAATTTTCTTTCCAAAGGAGCCTTCCATGTGGGATTTGCCACTTGAACTCCATCAGACTTGTACCACATTGGAATCTGATTTGGAATAATTTCATTTGCTAGTCTAGTTCCAACACAACTGACCACCTCTTTTATTGAGGGATTTGGCCATGCAGCATTAACCCAGCATACAAAATGGTACTTTTTTTATGCCTCCTTTGAATGAACTGAAGCAATAGACTTTATTCCAGGCAAGCCTCAGGGCTTAAAAAACACTAAGAGAACTACAGGCAACCTGCTAAAGCAAAACATTCCTGTTGCCTAAATGCAAACAGCACTCATTCAGCAAATGAGAACAACTGAGCCCCAGGAAGTATACTGTATACTTTATGCTTTCTTGTGCAATGAGTAATGAACACAAACCACTCTGCAGGTGCTGATGGCTATGAAGGCTCTAACCTTCAACACACACTTGGATGTGGACAATTACTGAAAATGCAGGAAGAGGCTGTGCAGTTCTTGTATACAGACAAACAAACCTCATTCTCTGTAGCACCTCTCCGCAAGATCAGACTTCACTAACTGCAGATCTTCACAGTTTTCCCCATGCCTTGTCCCTCTCTTAGAACTACTTGTGAAACTCAAGCAGTGCCACATGCTGCACCTGCTGATACAGCCACAAAACACAACCCGCTCCCCTATGCAAAAGAATATGAACTCACTTGTTAAACAAAACACACATGCAGGCAAATAAGAAGAGCATATACCATATTCCCATTTCACCCCCCTTGCAGTTATTGCATTTCATGTGCTGCAAAAAGCTAAGGAAATTGAGCTCCTTACCTATAGAAACTACTGTACCTCTTTTCTCAGATTTGTCTCCAAGAACAACCAAACGTCACGAGTGAAAGTCTAATGATATTGCCCTCGTGATTCTGTTTCTATGCAGGCTAAACCTCTCTTTTCTGTTTTGCATGACTCCACCAGCTTTTTGAGATTTAAGAACTAATCCTATTTCACCAAAACATTTTTGTTTGCCTCAGATCCAGTTTCCCCCTCTCTCCTTTATGGGCAATGGAAGTCTGGATTCTTTTCACTTAGCAGGCAGAGGAAATAGGGGAATACATTTACACGTTTTAAAAACTTTTGGCAAATAAGTAAAGGACGTTGGTTATAGCTCTGAAGAGAATTTTAGGTCTTTAAGTCTTTCTTTTAAGTGTTCTGTTTTGGAGATGACTTAGTTCTGGACATATGGCACACTAAAGGGTTATTTCAACTGCTCGCGAAATCAAAAGTGTATTAGCAGTGACTGGAGCTAACACCACTGTGGTTGCAGCAGACACTGTCCACCACACTGTGGTGTCAGAAAGGTTTTCAACAGCCACCACTGGCTGTGAGGTTGGTGAAAATTACACAGTCCTTGCTCCGTTGTCTTACTTTATTATTACCTTCCACCACAGAGGTAATCATACAGGCATTTTACCACAACATTTTGTGGATTATCTGACAGAGACAGCTGGTATTCCTTCCTCCCCTCTGTTAGCCTTAGAGGTGCTTGGAAAACCATTACAGGAGAAAATTTGATCTTATAGAGAAGTCATTTATCCCTTGTTCTTGTGAGATTTCGATTTGCAACAAAGTCCCCCTTTTTTGGATATCGGTAAAACATACCTGCAGGGTCTAAATGTACCAGCAAAACTCTGGTCTTATCTTTCCCATGCATCACTGGGAGACAGAATTAATTGGATAGATGGATTAAAAAAATAAATCCATCATAGCTAATCTTCATCAGCTGCAAAACTGAGTCAGTGGACTTCAATCAGTGTTGAGAATTCACAGCAAAACTATATAATTCAAACTATTTCTCCTTTCCTATTTGGAGACCTTGAGCAGATCCAAAGATTAATCATTGTAAAGGTTCCAGCTACATTACAAGACTGTAGCAATCAGCGATGCCATTTCAGTGATTTACACAGCCGATTCCTCTCCAGAAGAAATGGAGAGAGGAAAAGTGCTGCAATGAGTTCATTGCTCAGCAGAAGATTTTAATGGAGGGACAAGAAAGAAAAGCCAAGCCTGAACCAGGATTATGCCCAGATGAATATGCAAATAAGAAATTGATGTGGGCAGACAATCCATTTTGTGACAAATAATTTTGGCCTGTGAAAACAGTTACTTTAGGCAAGGCTGTGGGAGAGCAAGGAGATCAAAGCAGAGAGACTTTGCATTTAAAACTAGGAATGATGATTAACAGATACACAGAAGTCTTCTAGAGCAAATGACAGGAAACACCACTGAGCAACATAGTCACTGCTGTACTTGGGGTATGACTGACAGCTTTACATGGCACCTTCTCATCCTCTGCACTCATGTCCCCCTGCCTGAAACTTAATTTTGGCAGCTTTTCATTAAGTATCTCTCCAAAGTTAAATAATTTTAATCCAAGTCTGCAACAGCAGAATTTCTAACAACTACAGCAAAAGAAACAAAAAAGCTTTCAGACTATTTATCAGATAGAAGGACATATTTTGCTTTTACTATATACATCATATAATAGCATATAAATCTAGCGTAATAACCAGATGGTGGGAAATGCCCTGGATGAAGAAATAGCTACATTTATTTTAGATGAAAGGCACAGAGCACAGTTCTACTCTATCCTGAATTATGCATGTGTGCTTTTCTTTATGAGCCTAAAAATAATACATGCTTTAGATTTTTAATCCATTTTGAGAAGCAGAATATGAACAAATTAATGTAGACCTCTTAGATTTTCCTACTTTCAGTACTTAGGAAGGGGGTTGTCCATATCACTTCTCATGCAGTCATCCTGGAAACAAATGGACTGAGTTTTCTTGAGAAGTCAGTGAAACTGCAGTCGATTGAAAACCTCAGTGAAGAGAATGTCATTCCTCCAACGATGACATTCACTTAGCAGAAGAACATTCTGCAGAAGTCAATGGGATCAGTAATAATCCAGCCAGCAAGCTGCAGGAAAAATTAAGTGTGCCTCGGGGGTAGTTGAGGAGTGCAGGAGTAAGAAGGAGGTCATGACTAAAACCAATTATTATTTGAAGTCTTATCTGACCAAGAGGCTAAGCTGGAAAAATGTGAGAGCAAAAGTTTCAGACTATAAATCAAAGTAAAATATTTCTATTTTTTACATTTTAATGTTTCATGTCTAAATATTTTTATAATGTTATGTTTTCATTTCAAAATTCACCTAATTTTAAGAAAATCTGAAAAACACTTTGCTTTAATTGGGCTGGCAAATATTTTAGGTTGAAAAGCAAAGCCTTATACATTGTTTTGCCAACAATTCTATAATTGCTGTTTCAGTTCAATGCTGGTTTTGTTTCTTGCAAAATATTTGGTTCAGCCACTAAAAATGTGAAAGCCAAATTTAAGTGTGCTCTTCCTCTCTGTGGAAAATGATCAGTTAGGATTCTTACAACACAGGTGTCCATATGATTAACGTAAGAACACCCCTGCTAGTTGATACCTGTGCTGGTAGGCATAGCTATGAGGTATCTTTAAGGCCTCAGGTGTGTTCACCTTCTCTAAGCTGAAAACAGAACCTCAGCAGGGGAAAATAAAGCAAAGATCTTTCATTTTTTAAGCACTGCTGTTCCTAAATGTTGATAGTTCTCAAAGAGCAAGACAGTAAGACTTCACAGCTTCCTCTGGGAAAATCTGGGCAATTGATTCCCTGTCTTTGATGCCATCAACAGAAAACTGCCTCTAAGCTCTTACCTAGGTATACAGAAAAAGCACAGGCCAAGGAAACAGTTAAGAGACACACATGTAACCAAAACTGCAGTAAGTTCACTTTGTATAGCAACTTCTGAGGTCTTCCCTTATAGTCTCCTCCTTTCCTCAACAATTCATATTTGTACTCCTTTGTGCACAGTTTGGAATGTTGAAAATAATTAATATTTCAGCAAGGATAAAAGGTTATGCAGCTTGAAGTCTATTACTTACTTACAGCAGAGATATACCCCAGAGGGCAGTTGATACACAATCATGCTTCCAACCCAGGGTGGAAGGACCACTCCTAAGGATGAGAAGGCAGTTCAGTCATTATTCATTTTCATTACAGCGGTTCCCAGGCACTGCATAAATATTACTTCTGTCTCAGTAGCCTCTTGCTGAGCCAACCAACAGGATGCCAATTAGTGATCACTTTCTAATCTTATTTTTGGTCCTCTACTTTAAACATCTATTTACTGGTAAACTGACAGATCTCTTCACCCATTTCAATGGCCCAAACAACATTCCAATTCATAAGAGCCAGACTGTATTTATTCTTTCTGTTAATACTTTTGTAAGAAAACTAGGAAAATCCAAAACAAATAATAAAACCAAAAAGCTAGGTACGCACAAATGGAAGTATATGTCCACATGCAAGAAATAAATATGCAGTACATTTCTGTAGTATCTTATATCAAATTTTTAATTATCATGCTGTATACGTAAATGTCAAACATATTGGCAAGATGCAGAGGAGATGCACAGAATATTTAAATGTCAGCAAAGTGTAATGGATTTCTAATTTTCACAGTCACTTCTGCTATGTTTCTATGTTCCATTCAGTAGTCAGATATGAAATGACATCTTTCAGAGCAATACTTAGCCTACTGCCCTTAAAACAAACAGCAAGAAGAAATCACTCTTTCTGCGCCCCAGGACAGAGAAAATGGAAAGACTGTTTGCTCTGGGTGGTAATTAAATGCCACTGAGGACAGCGTGTGTGTGTTTATGTACATGCACACATCCTCCGTTTACTCTGAGTTGTAATTAAATGATGTTGTGTTTGTACGCGCACGCACTTATCTTTGCCAAATCAAAGAGCACAGAAGAATAGATCAAACAGTACAGAAAGATCAGTTAAGAGAGAGACAGAATACATCAAGGTTTTGGCTCTCCTAAATCTTTCGTGTAGGAAATGTTAGTAATCAATACATCGTAAGTCTTCCAGAACCACAGCCCTGTCCTGGCAACTGTAGTTCATGAGGCTTTTGACTTGTTTGAACACATTCATAAAGGTTTATCTTCTCTGCTCATATGAATAATTATTCTTCTCATTCACACTATTTAGTTTAAAACTTGGCATTTCTAAATTTCACTGTGCCGCAGTGAAACATTCAGCATCCCTGACATGGGGTTAGCAATGAGACTAGAACAGTCCTAAACAACGCAAAGGTTACAACCTCTGCTAAAAGTCACTGCCAGATTCATAACCATCTCCAAAGCTCTGCTAACTTCGCACTGGTTCATATCCTAGCCAGTTACATTTACTCAACAGAAGATGAATTTTATAGTTAAAACACAGAAGTGACTCCATGGAAAATTCTTGTGCCTATGTTCAAACGCATTTATTTATACAGCAGCTGAATGTCTCTATAATTACACTTTATAAATGTTTATAGCTCATCTTCAGAACAGGTGAATAATGAGGAATTTAACTGAAAATTAACGGCACTTAATGCACACCAAAGAGCAGAAATTGACAGGAAAGTTATTTTTTGTAAGACTTATTGAGGAAGGAAAACAGGTTGCCCATTTGAACAAACACAGAGATTAGATTGCCACTGGAACTAAAATGTATGGGCAATTTATTTATATATATTCAATAGCTCAGAATTGCATTCAGCTTTAATTGCTGTGTTCCTACCCTACTACTCATGAATAACTGTTTTCTTCTCTGCTTCTATATGGGAACCACAAAAGGTCATGTCATCAGTAGGGTAGGCAAAAGAAGAATAACGCAGTGATGTTTCTTAAAAGACAATTGAAATTCAAATGTGGTTTTAACACACACTACTAATGTCTCTGCTTAGCAGTATTACTGCCTTTGGGAACAGTGCTTATTTTCAGAGGAATACTTTGCCTATTGTATATTTTATGCATTAATTATATGTAGAACTTAAGTTTGTATTACTTTTAATTTCTGTAATGTAATAACATGGCAGGAGATCTTTAATTTATGCTGCGTATTCACCTCCCATTGGTCCACTGATGGCTGTGTGAGTCCACTGGTGGCTGTAAGTTCATACACTGTCAGAGGAGCAAAAAACTTCTGCTGAATTATCAGAAATGCAAAAGCAGAGAAACAGTGAGGAAATATCCCAAGAGTGAGCATGCCCACCTCACTCAAATGCAGTTACGAATCTGCTTTTATCTGCATTTTGTCTGCAGTCTACAGAACACTAAAGAAATGGAAACCCTACCTGAAGGGAGCTCAGACACGCAGGACAGTGGGTGCACTGCACTGATTTCAGGTCTGTTTGGCATTTTCCCCATAGAGCACTCATACACAGCTGCCCGTCTTGAGTTTCACAGGACAAAAAAACAGGGCACAAACCCTGTCGATAAACCACTATCACTCTCCCTTGCTTCTGTGTGGGTTTTTGTGGCACTTGAAGCATGACAGCCAGTGAAGGTATTGCCTCATCAGTTGCCTCTTCGTCTTCTCTTCCTCCTCAGAACTTAACACTCATTACCAATTCAATAAAAACTTTTTCACACGGTTTTCAACATCCATGGCCTTATTTTCATTTTTATCCAATTCTTGCAGTGATTGAGCTAACTTCTGTCTGAGTTAAGATTAAAAAGACTTCAACTTTTTCACATCTTGTAGCACAACTTTCTCTTGGTCAAGGCGTTTTCCTCACTTGCCCAGTTGCTCGGCACCAGCACTGCCAGCTCCTGCAGCCAATTCAATCCAAACCTCCTAAATGCCAATTTCCTTCCAGTTCCCAAGAACAGGACAGGGGAAGTAAAGCTGGATTCTGAGAATGCAGTCCCTGAACACTCTCTGGCACCCAAGAGCCTTAGTCTAGGATTTGCCAGCATGCATTGAAAGAGCCTTGGGTATAGAGTTTATTTCTTAATGCTTTCATCCTCTTCACAGAGCCATTAGATCTGGAACTTCTTGCAGTGTTGAATACAAACAATACACTGCACTCTGCTGTCTGTAGGGATACATGTCATATTGCAGCACAAGAGTACACAGACATCCACTGAGCAGTGCTGAATAACTAGTTTAGACAGCATCCCCTTCATTCTTGAGTCTGCTCAGAAAACAGAGGTTACAGAATCTTCTCATCTAGGACTAGCTCATTTTAAGACCTTACTGTTCCTTAGAAAGTCTTTTGTATATATCAGATATTGTTTAAAATTAGCCTAGCAGCAAAGGTGAATTTCTCAAAGTTTAAGTCTAGAATTAGAATTACTGCTTGGAGCATTTACTGTAACACTAGTTTCTACTTACCATAACCACACTGGGATTCCATACAACATAGCTAGTAAGAATGCCTATCAAGTTTAAACTTATCTAATAGAACTTGGATTTAATTTCTAGAGGAAAGAGCTGGGTAAAAAGAAAGAAAAAAAAGAAAAAAAAACAAAGTATAGAAAATGCCAAATGGTACTATTCAGTTTCTGTACTCTGCTCTAGTAAAGTGGCACCACCATATTGAGACTTAACATGCACTTCCTTTATTTTGGGCCGCTCTTCAAGTTCATGAGTGATTCTGTAACTGTAAACTTGCTGGTAACAGGATACTCCACTTTATACTCACTTCCCGCCCCACTGAGTTTAAATGCTATTTTACACTCTCAATCGAACATTCAAAAGGCAATGTTACGCAATAGGAATTTCATGCATCTGTATTAATGCTGACTATCGTAGCAGAGAACTGGCTTCCATATCAGCCCCAGCATTACCTTGTAAGACTTTATTACCAAGAAACTGAAAAAAGTATTCATCAGGTCCCTCCTTCCAAAAACAAAGAAGTAGGCAAAAGACAAAACTGGGGGGTTCTTTTCTTCTCCTTTCTTTCCTTTTCTTTTCTTTCTTCCTTCCTTTTCTTTTTTCTTTTTCTTTTTTCTTTTCCTTTTTTCTTTCTTTTTCCTTTTCTTTCCTGCACAACTATGAAGGACTTTATTTTTTTATTGTTCTTTTAAAGGAGTTTTAAAAAAAACCAAGCATCACTTTGCAGTATTACCTGACTCCAGGAGCCACAACTTGTAAGTAAACAATCACATCTCATAGAGATGAGGGACAGAAAGACTTGTGCCAGAAGCAGAAAATTAATTAATTGAATAAATTGACTGTATCATCACAGCCAAATTCACACCTATTTGGTGGCTCATTCCGTACAGAATTCTAGCACCATCCTCACCAAAACTGATGTCTTCTGAGATCAGATTTTCAGCCTGCCTTACTTATTATTTACAGTCGGCCAGGGTTTCATAAATACTTCTGTAGGAAGCACTTTGCTGAAGTTCCTTGTAATTCCTAGTTCTGCATACATCAAGTTATTTGTCCTTCTGAAAGCTGAAATGTTACTATGCACATTAATAAGTATCTTATGAAGTATACTTTTAATGTATGTTTTACTTGTATGCAAGCCTTTACATTCTGATGATCTCAAACAGCTATTCATATAAAAAACAAAGAATGTTTTGTTATTTATATGAATACAGCAAATATTACCCCAGCTGGACTGATGTGTGAAGCACTTCAATTCCTACCACACCCCTGGTGATAAAAAACATCTTGGGTAACTGGAAAAAATAAAAAAGGTAAAAAACCCTACAACTTCAAATTGAGTTTCTCAGAGCAAAGATATTTTGACCACTGTTATACCTTTGCATGTCTACAATCCTGCTGCTTAAGAATGAGAAAAGTGACTATGAAAAGATGCCATCAATCCTACCCTGTAAAAGCATGAGACTGTCACAGCCATACAGTAGCTGACACACGAACAGAGCTGAAGGAAACCTGCCTTCCACCTTCAGGAAGAATTTGGAATGAGAATATAATTTTTCCTGAGTTAACAGACACAATTTTTCTCTCTCTTATTACACTTTTACTCACACATTCCTGTGCATATGCTTCTGCAACATGCATGTCCAGATGCACTTGTCGGTCATCTCAAGAAGCAAGGAAGCATCTAGGAAAAACCCCACAGGACCGCATGGGAGTGGGCAGGGGAGAACTTCGAACCAAGCTTCCAGGTGATCACTGCCTCTGCAAGTTGATTACTCAACTCACTACTAATCTGCTGCACAATGCAATTTTATTTCAATTTCCTAAGGAGGTGGAGGAAGGGAGAGAGGAGAACGCACCCAGCTGATGAGCCCTGCTTAAGTTAAAAATCTCCTGAAAGCTCTCTGCAGAGAAACGGAAAGAAGGGATTGCAAAGGAATCCAAGATTGTTCATGTTTCCAAACTAGATTTTCCTTTATTATATATTTTTGTTTACTAAACAATTATGATGGCTTTGTTCAATGTTACTCACAAAATCTTCTAACACCAAAACACCATCTCAGAAAAATGGCTTTTTTTATTTCTTTTTCTAATAAGAAGAGGTGGTGATTCAGTTTCTTGGATATTTTTCTTAATCAAAAACCATAAAATTAGTAATGGCATTTGACATACACCTTAAAACTATTTTTGCTTCTCCTGAAGGGAAGATTTAAATGCCTCTGGCACCATCACTGGCCTAAATGATTAAAAAATGTATTTGCCACACGACCTTAAGAAACCAGGTCCTGAGCAAGCCATTAAAAATGCTGCCTGCATTTGCAGTGTTTTGGAGAGGAAGCTTGATAGAGAGTTATAGTTCGCCAAACTGGTTTGCTTCATTTCAATATTAGCTCATCAAACCCTTTGTCAGTTTACTTCCAACCTAATCTGCCATTTCACAGCAATATCCCATTGGAAGTTACTCAGTCTGCATATTTCATGAAGACCAGCTCATTAGTTTCTTATCTACCAACCTGCTTCATTACACCACACAATATGATATAACTTCATTAATTCTAACAGAAGTTATATGTCATTCCACAGACTGATTTTCCTGGTTTGATCCTGTTTCTAATAGGTATTTTCATCCTTGCTACAAGGACGAAAGGAAGTGATATTCACACAATATGAAGTTCAAACCAGAGAAAGCTCATTTTGTGTAACTTGAAGTGCCAAATGTAGCACACAAAACAAGAGAACACTGACATTAAACATGATTCGTAACAGTTGACCTTTGAATCAGATCAAAATGGCACTTCTTCAAAACTGTATCTGCTCTAATCTAATGTAATGTAAAGCAACAAGGGACACTCACTCAAATATTTACAGAGGGGTGTTTTTAATTATGCAACCGAAATATTTCAGCTTTATTACAGTGGTAAGATTTACATGAGCTTCTTATGACTTTATAGACTTGATCTGGTTTAAATTAGGAAACTCCTTTGTAACTTCCTAAGTAAAAATGCAGGTTAGAACTTCTTAAATCAGTTCAGAGGTGTACCATTTGAATTAACCATTCTTACACTGTGCTTTTCATGATAGGAAATTAATACACACACAAAACAGGTATGCAGATTTGCTCAGCAGAGGAACAGTGAAGTAAACAAAGCAGAGGCAGAGTGTTCTAGCATTGCAACTTATGGGCAGTTAGCACTAGGTATGACTTGAGCTGTAGAGACTTCTTTTTAAGGAGTCCCAGTACTTCAAGACTATTTTTGACAGTGGTCTTCTAGATCCACTTGCCACTTATATATATGTCTGCTAAATCATCACAGCAATTCTGATTCATTAAAAATCTTTTGCTCAAAACTTCATTTTATCAAAAGTCCAACTACTCATTACTTACCTACTTCACCCAGGTGTCCATTGGAAAGGAACGCAATAAGGTACCCTAGCTGTGGAGATAACACTAGTAACCAATATACTGAAATACATTTGGGAATCCTGGGTCTGACTGATTTTGAGTGACCTGAGATGGGAAAGTTGTGCTGGCAATCAGAGCAGGGACTTGGAGCAAGTTTCTTAAAAGCCAAGTCTGTACCTCAGAAATCCTGACAAGGGAATGACACACTGAAGTTTCCATCCCAAGTTTTATAACTTTCATACACAATTTAAAAGAATTGCCTGGTTAGTTGTGTATGTGCATGTCATAACAAAGCAGGATGCATTGTATTTCCATTATTCTAGCCTGATTGAGACACACCTTTTAGGTATTGCCTTCAGATGGGTGCAGACAGCCATCACAACCACCCCTAACATTATACGAAGACTTTTCAGTGACAAGAGCACTAAAAATAGTTAGGATGCCTGTAGAATAGTTTCCAAAGTGACTTAAACTTTGAAATAGTGAACTGGTTAACTAGATTTCATGTAAGAAAATAGGTGTTAAATATTTTCTGAGAAAATAAGCCTTTGTAGGAGCTGTTATATAGGTAACTAAAAAATTAAGAACTAAAATGTATATGAAGAGTCCTTGACAGAGTGCTAACTGAGGCACCTAGATTGAGAAGCCCATGCTCTGAATTCCTGAGTACAGACTGCTTCAGTCATGTCATGAGGAAACTCCTCATTGTATTACTTTTACTAAGAAACTCAAAATCCATTTTGGTAGATAATACAGGTCCTACTGCTACAGAGTCAGCAGTTATCATTATGTCTGACCAATTTGCAAAGAACAGAAGAATATGCAAGGGTGGTGAGGCACTGGAATGGGTTGCCCAGAGAAGTTGTGAATGCTGCATCACTGGTGGTGCTCAAGGATGGGTTGGACAGAGCCTTGGGTGGCATGGTTTAGTGGGAGGTGTTCCTGCCCCTGGCAGGGGGTTGGAACTGGATGATCTTAAGGTCCTTTCCAACCCTAACTATTCTATGATTCTATGATTTTTGGAATATCAGAACACGATTACTCTCTAATACTCTAATGCCCAACAGTTCTCCGAGTTAACTAGTCAGTGCACAATATCAGAAATTTCATAGAAAATATTATGCCACAAATGCTTACAATACACAATTTGCCCTTGAGGGAAACCATCCTTCTCCCCAGGTCTGTCTGTGGAGATACAACTCCTAATTCAGCAAAGCACTTACGCCTGACATTTAATGATTTATTTCAACACAACTCAAATGCACAGGTAAGTGCTCTGTGGAACAATGAGGGATTTAGGCATGTGCTTAAGTACTTCACTGAACTGAGACTGTGCTTCTATTTATGGAAAGCTTTTGGTTCCGGTTTTATTGTTGAACAGTTATAGTCATCCTATGGCTTTTCCATCTGTATACTTTCCCCTTACACAACGAAGCTTTTAGGGCTATAATTTTCTTCTAGAAGTCATAGGTTTAAAATCAGAATTGATATCATATACTCCTCCAATATCATATGTCTTTCACCATATTTACACAGAAATATGCAATAACAACAAAAAATAGGCTGAATCATAGGAAAGTTGTGAAGCCAGAAGTCATAAATAACAGGTTGAAAAAGCATCCTCCCCTGCCTGCACTGAAGAAATCATCCATATAGGAATGAAACAATAACACGTGCACCCTTAAGTGTTTATTTCCACTTCTCCCAGTGCCATTCAGCCTGCAATATTCTGTTCCACAGGCAGAGAAATTCAGACAGGGTCATGTCTGAAGCAGATTTTACTCTACCTGAAGAGACATCAATGCTGTACACTCATTACTGCTGCAGAGAGGCAGGCTGCTAACAGGTGCTGAGTGGTGTTGTGAGGAGAAGACAAAAATACTTCCAAATGACTTCCAGCTCAACACCAGTATGCCTGTATTCTGATTTAAAAAACATCTCTCTCCATTGCAGGGTATCTAGACCTATCAGCTCAACTTCCAGTGTTCATGAACATCATTTCACAAATCTTTGTTTTCATTAAGCGATCTCTCTTCACAGACATTCTTATAACAAAATTTCTACATCTACTGAAAAATCTCTAAATATTACATCAGCTTTACTAGCAACAACAATGGTCCACTGTTGTTCTTTTATAGATTTTATGTCCCACACAAATATATACGTAGGGCTTCTATTTTGTGTATTTATGCACAGGTTACTCAAAGACAGTGCTGTGCTTCTGGGATAACTGAAAATCTGGTTGGTTAAAACCAGACAATTTAACTGACATCCCTCTGTTAAAACAGCTGTAAAAGGCATGTTTCCATCCAAAGCAACATCAAATATAAGGTTGTTTAGGAATTCAAAAGGTTTAGGGGAAAGGATTCATCTAGGTATTTTTTGAGAATAGAAAGAGAGTACTAAAAGGAAAGAGGAAAGGCAGACAGCAAAAGACAGAGAAAGAGAAGGAATGATGAAAACAGCCAGCTCCTCAGTGGTGTGTAACAGCAAAGGCTGCGGCATCTGACGCGCCTGTGTACTGGGGAGGGAGGCTGGGAGGCAAGGCAGAGCACTGCTGCTGTTATGTTTGATGCAGAGCCCATGCTGCACAGCAGTAATAGCTGCTGCACAGCAGCAATAGCTACTGCACGGCTCACCTCCCACTTCCCTTCCCAAGGAAATCCACCACTGAGCTTTGCTGTGGAAAGCTGGCAGAGAGAAACTCACTTTTCATGATTCTTCCAGTGCTCAGGGGAGCAGATCTTATACCTCCTTGCAAATACTTATACATAGACAGGACCAACTATAACTCATGACTTCCAACACTGGCTGCCTACATGCACTGGAAAGGGCAAAATTATGTCCCAAAAGCATATTATTTCCACAAAGTGTCCTAACAACATAACCCACAGCCACTAAAAGATGAAAGAAGCTTTTCATCGTTTTCAGGAGGCACTGAATCAGACTCCAGTAATCTTCAGCTGAATTATTCACGGTAACTTGTAAGCCATTATCATAGAAAGGCCATCATTAGTCACCAATTTAGATTGCAGTTTTCAAAAACATACCACTAACAGATGCGCAAGTCCCATTGACAAGCCAATAGGACTTAAAAATTCCATTTGGCTTCCATTCCTCACCTTTGTAAAAGTCCCACCCTTAAAATTCCATTTGGCTTCCATTCATCTCCTCTTTCAAAATCCTGCCCTTAATGCATTAAATATTTCTACTGTGTTATCTATAACTTATTTGACAATCGGGCCATAAGTGTTACTTGGAAATGCTCTCTTGACAAGAACGCAGCACTTGGTGCTAACTTTACAAATGTGAAATTCCCTTCATAGAGCCAGATGAAATATTAATGGAAAGGGTATTCTGTTGTAGGCAGGTTCTTCTACTGAAAATGCCCTGGTTCTCAGACCTGTGCCTGCAAGGACATCACCAAAAACCCTGACGTTTTCACACAGAAAGGACACTTAGTTGGTTGTGTATATGTAGAACCAACCACAGTTCACCTCTACTTAAGTAAATGGTTTTAATAGTCTTTTTTAATAACATTAGAAATAACTTGCAGATAAAAAGAGTGTTTTGCACTTACAACAGCATTTTCTATCCAAAATTATCAGTAGGCTTACAAGTAGTGATGAATTAACCCTTGAAAAGTTCAGGTGAGGCGCATACCATAGCAGTTTAATTACTAATCTGAAAAAAACAGCGCAGCAAAGACAAGCAATTTGTACTGAAGGCAGAAAATGTTCCCAACAAAGCAAGTAAAACCACAGACTCTTAGTTCCCCCATCCCATGCCCCAGGCATCACATTCATGCAGTTCCCTTGAGGATGAAATGTGGTACGTTATCAAGGTGGAGCTGTGCTAACAAGATAATGGTATGAACATGGAAGACATTGCTAACACTGCAGTTGTATTTTATTCTGATTAATAGGAAAGCACTGGCTTAGATTTTAAAGGCAGCCATACATCTCAAGCAACTATTGCAAGTCAAGATAATTCACTAGCATATTGAAAGATGTGAAAGAAGCCCAAAAAAAGAAATGGAATCCAGCAAACTCAGCCAAATGATTTGTAACATCTCTTGAAGGGATGAGCAAGGATTTCAGGAAAACTGACAGTTACCAACACAGCCTGTATAAAGTACTGCAACAGATTATTTCACAGCAGAGGGAATACAGGAAGCATTGTAACAGACTATGACTATTACATCCAGAGTCTTTAAGGCTTTGACTATCAGAAGAGATTGTACAAAAGGTGAAACAAGAGCATTTAACAAAGAACAAGTAGAAAAGAATGGCCAAAACCTCTCAGTTATGATCCACAGAAGCCAACACTCAAAAGAATCAACTAATGAGGGACAATAAAAAGGCAGTGGGAAAAGGATCTATAAATATAGTGGAAATAAACAGAAGACAAAGACTAGCAGAGGTTCTTGGATTTATGGGAAAGAAGGAAAAATAACAGATGATTAAGTGAAAGTTGAAGCATTTGTTAGGTCCTTCATATTCTTTTAATATCTCCATCTAAAAGGCAATGAAAAGTGAAAAATTTTCTGCACTGATTTTTACCAAGAAGACAGGACTACAGGCCCAAAAGAACAGGCTAAAAAATATTGAAAGAAGCCAGACATACTCAGTTTGATAGAGAATGATGAAGTTCACTGAAGATTACTTAAGGAATTACCTAAAGCCATCCCCAAACATTAGCTATTATACTCAATAATGCACAAAGGAAGGGTTAAGTTCCCAAAGGACTGTGGAGAGGCAAAAATAGTATGCCATGTCCCTCTTATAGTGAGGAGAATGCTGAAACAAGTTAAATCATCACATAAGCAACTGAAGGATTAAGTCCCTGAAAATAACCAAAGCGTCAAAGGGATTACATGTCAGTTTTGATACGCTAGCCAGCCTGTTAAGGAAGGAAAACCCAATAACAGGCAATTTATACTGGCTCCAGTAAGGCTTCCAGTAACTGTCCAACATGACATATTCATGGGACAGTAAGGGCTGATACAAAATCACAGCTTAGTGTGTGCACAGCTTCTTAAAAAACAAACAAACCACCACACAAATTAAGAGCAATTACTCAGATTCACTGTCAATGGAATGCAATATCACATGGCACACTGCAAGAATGCATCTCACTGTATACAAATAAGCTGGCTGGATCCATTAGCATACCTCAGGAGAGTAAAACGTTTGGGAAGTGAGCAGGGAGGGTTCATATTGCCTTCAGTCCACAAGCAGACAAGATGAAAATTGAAAAGAAAACTTAATATACTGAAGAACTTGTTGAAAAGTAACCTGCAAGAAGAGCAAGGGCAAATCTAGAACTCAAGCCAAACTCCAGAATGAAGCTAAACCAAGTGCTGCCTGGGAGGGATCTGGAAGGCTGTAAGTACAACAGTTGTTTAGGAAAAGGCCAGGATGTTTAACACCTGAAGTAACCTTTCAGTTTATCTCTACTGCCCAGAAACTTGCAAAATTCAAGTTGAAAAAAAGGAAGGTGAAAAGCAATTGTAAGGAAATTCATAGCAAATCCAAGTCTGTCGTGTCACCTTGTTTAGCTGGGAAGCACTAAATCTTAGTAGTGCCAAGAAAATATGTTGGAAATACTTGGGGGTCACAGAAAGGCAACACAACCCTGTATCTTCTGGAGGAAACAAACTTATCAACACCAATCCTCACTGACCATAATGGCATTTCCTTGTTCCTATTGCTATCAAATTCTTTAGCACTTGTCGCAGCACCAGCAGGGCTACAGTGCATAACGAATTCATGTTTCAGAGTACTTAACCTTTTAGGAAGAATCATTCTACCTTTTGCAGAATGATTCTTGCATAGTTTGCAATTTCAATCAAAAAGAGGCCTAGCTTTTTTCAAGGACTTCGGATACTTAGAATCACAGAATAGTTAGGGTTGGAAAGGACCTTATGATCATCCAGTTCCAACCCCCTGCCATGGGCAGGGACACCTCCCACTAAACCATGCCACCCAAGGCTATGTCCAACCTGGCCTTGAACATCTCCAGCAATGGAGCATTCACAACTTGTTGTCTTCCACACAGGTGAGGAACTTCCTGGATTGCTTGTGCAGGGGGTACCATTCCTCCAACAGATATCAGGGTGGTTGAAGTCACCCATGAGAACAAGGGCCTGCAAGAGTGAGGCTGTTCTTATCTGTCTATACTTGGTACTTAATGTAATTAAGAAAAACCCAATAATATGAAATAGATTGTTTTCAGATGCAATTTTGACATTTTGTCTTCCTGTAGCTACTTTCTACTATTTATAGACCAAACTGATGCCAGTCTCCTCTTCTTAGTCCTCCACAAAAAAAGAAAAAAGAGTTAAAGCTAGTAAAATATTTCACATAGTAGAAAAATGTGGAGAACATGCAGATTTTGTAGACTAAAGCAATGCATTAAAAGTGCACTTGAACTTAAGGCTACAAGTTCAGTGAGGCAAAGCAGTTGTATATACACCTAAAGTTGCCACAATTATTTTTCTAGTGTACATTTGTTCTCAAAACCACCATTTGGCTTTTACTGTGACTGAATGCACCTAAACATGCAGAGACTCAGTTCCTCAGATGACAAAAAAAAATGTTTTTTTTTAGTAAACTGAATTTATCTTAAGCTTTGGCAACTGTTATCAACAAAATTGCTAAGAAATCTATATGATAGCAAAGATCATCCTTCTGCTCTTGATTAGCATAAATCCCATTTAATACTGCTGTGTAAAATAAGTTCAAGATGCCTGTTAGAAGACTTTCTAGGAACCCATCTCCTATTGGGAGTTTCCAGCTTAGGTTATAGAGAACATTCCCTGAAACCAAAATTTTGAATAGTTCAATCCTCTTAAACATTATTATCCTGTTTAAATAATAACAATAGTTACAAAAAGGTTTAAAATACCCATACCTTCATCACAAAAACTGAAATGCTGGGTAGTCTAATATATGGGCCTATTTTCTGTATTCTCCTGAATGCAATCGCAACTTCCACAAAGGAAGATTACCCAATTAATGGGAAGAGCTTCCACCATGGTAGAATTGCTATTCAATATGCAGAATGGAATACATATGATCAGCAAATACTTTCAAGGTGACACTGTGACTTTTGTGAAGTAAAGCCATCCAGAGGCTTGGGAAGCATCTCCTGCTTATAATGAGATATCAAAAGGAACACGATAGGTGTTAGCCTCATGGTTAACCACCAAGAAAAAGAATCTTCTCTTCATCAGAAAAGTACTGAATCACACAAGAAGACATGAATGTAATACCCAGTGGTCGTCAGCAGCTGCAGTATTTTTAAGCAATCTTCATCCCTGCTGGATGATTTTATATTAGGCATGCTTTTCATGAAGTTCAATGCAAGTTATTTTAGGCATGCTAATAAATAAATTAGGCTAAAGCTAATTCCCCAAACACTATGGAATTAATGATTTATTAATCTCAGAAATTTAAATGCTGAGTAGAGACAGCTTCAGCATTCTGAGCTTCATACCACAGAAGTTTTTCAAAACGTGACAGACATATCCATGGTCAAACTGCTGTAAAGCCTGGTGGCTGCGAGAGGGAGAAGTGATTCAGTCTTGCAGCTCCAAGTCCTCTTCCTTCAACAATTAAAATCAATCCTTCCTTAATGAATTTCCAAACCCATGTGATGGTTTCCATATATACATACAGTACATACATACGCAGACTACTACACGCAGCAGGACAACATGTCTCCTTCACAAGAAGCACCAATGGAAGAAAGCAGGTTTGGAAATAACAAGTGCTATTATTTTTTAAGGGTGTTCTGCTATATAATTAATTCCTAGTGCAAAGATTCATGTATTATGATGACTGTAGCCCCTAGCGCACAGCATCACTGTTGCTGCTCTTCCAATAATGTTCAGAAATTGCACCACAATGTTGTCCCTATAAGTATTTGGCACCCCAAACAGGGCAGCTTCTGGAAGCTGAGCAATTCTTGGGATGATGGTCTTGAAATAGGAGTGATGGGAAGGCTATAAAATATGCCAGCAATGCGAATGAAGCCTTTAGATCAGAGAAGAGAAATAGCTGCAGATAAATAACCTTCCAGAAGAGAATTGCTATTGAGGCTATGAGGGCACTGACCTGAGCACTCAGACTGACAAAACTCAGGCTCTTCAGAAATTATGCCTTTTCCTGCACACTTAAAGATATGCAATGAACCCTTCAAAATAAACTTCTTATTGTACATGTCAAATATGTAGTGACTTCTGCCTCCAAGAAACATTTAAAGCCTTTTAAGTTTACCTTCCAGTGTGTGGAAGGCTTCTCACCAGTGATTTTATTTATATATTACAAAATATTCAATAATTCTGACCCTAAGTTTCAAAACACATGAAATCAAAGCCTTTTCCAAAATGACCTTGAGATATAAGTCCACACTGATACGCAAGGGATGATCCAGGAAAACGCTAGTGAGCTTTAGATATGCTATATTATATTGAATAAATGTGAGTCAGTCACACCTATAAAGTGCAAGTCTGAAATAGCCCACTACTAAATGACTTCATTTATGGAGAATGAAACTTTTTTCAGAGTAAGCTTCAGCAAAAAATAAGCCTTTCTGATTTAACTGATAATTCTGTCACATGAACATAGAGCAATCAACATGTATGTCAGCCACTGTGACGCACATTATTGTCACATCTGTTATGATCTTGCACATAAATACTTGCCCATACTCATTTTGCCTTTCTCAAAGATTCTAACTTTTTCATTTCAAATAATCTTATCCTTCTATTCTTAAATAGTCTGCACTTAATCTTGACTTAGTTTTTAAATGTTTAAAACTTAAGTTCCACTTTGAACTTTGTGAATTGCAAACACTTGCTGCACAGCATATGATATAGCTGAAGCTGTTTTCAAACAGGATTCTTAAGTCTGACACACACATTCCAATAGCAAGCTCCATTAGAACTTTGAACTTCATTCAAATGTTTATTTTAAAAGATTTCAGCAGTGACACAATTTTGTCTAAATGCAAACATTCATCCCAATCCCAATTATCTATCTCCTCCACTATCATCTCCCATGAGACTGTCATAAACCAATCACTGAACTCTTGTACAATTACTCTGCTTTTTCTTGATGGTCCACACAGATTATTTTTTCCAAACTGCAGTCATTGTCCTGCACCTATTCTAAAGTTACGATGCAAGTTTCAGGGTATTTTGAGTATCGGAATTTTCTTTTTAACCTCATTTGCTACACTTTAAATTGCTATTACAAGCTTTGGACAAATAACCAGAATATGTGGGGTTTGCTGGCGTAGATAAACCCTAAGCTAGCAGCTAGAGGATTATATATATTCAGACAAATAGTCCTACTTTTGAGCCCCATCACTAAAGTTACTGTGGTGGGTGATCTGCAGCACTTTATTCTTAACTAACAAAGGATAAGGAACCAGGTAAATGCACAATGTTTGACGCAGCTATCTACAAAGACGTAGTTAACAGTGTCTGAGATGCCCTATTGTGTCTGATCCGTGATGTGGGTCACAGTGGAGACTCGCAGCCCTCTGAAGCAGTGCAAAAGACCGGGGGGGTACCCTGAAGCATCTCAAATGACAGGAACACCTACCTGAGGGGTACCAAACCAAACCCACTGGCTATTGTAATAGTCCATCACTCTCCCCACTGTGCTCCTCCAAAATGAATCCTATTGAAGGGACAGCATTAGAAGATATCATGTAAGTATATCCATTACCTCCCCATGGAATTTATCAAAAAGAATAGAAATTTAGTTGGCATAGCAATAATAATAATAAGGAAATAGACACTTGAATGGGTAAAATATATGGTCTGGATAGAGGGAGTTGCCAGAAATTTGGATCAATATCACATTCAAGAAGTTGTGGTACTGGATTTACAGCATGTGAGCAAAGAACAGAAGTGGCAATGATACTAAATATGAATTAAGGGTATATTCATGCCATCAAAAGTTAAAGCAAAAATGTTAATACCAATACTAAACCAAATATTTAATACATGTCATTCTGCTCTAGGAAGAAATTATAGCAATCCTCACGTTGAAAAAGAAACTCAAATGAAGTCACTCAAAAGAACAGTGAACTAGTTTGTCAGCAAGATACAATGACACAGACAAGCAACCACTTCTTCACATAAGAGTCAAGAAAATACTGAATCCTACTTGAGTCCCTACATGAAAATCAATCACGTGTAGGTGAATGGATGGGATCAGAAGAGCTACTTGTGAATGCGACCATATGCATGCAGTCCCACTCGGTTCCAAAGAGCTGCTTACGTTATCCAAGGGCTTGCAGCATCTACCAACAATACACCAGAATCCTTTAAAAGATCCCTCTTTGCTCTCTGGGAGTGGAGTTACAGCAGTGTCCACTTTCACACTGTCCACAAACTTACATTTTAGTTTATTCCAGCAGCAGTCCTACTCTGCACCATTGCTTTCAGCCTGCCTATTTTCCCAGCACCTTATCTCAGTACCCATGCTTCTCAAATGCCACTTTAACACAAAATACGCTTTAAATAAAAAGAAGGCATTAGCATAGGATTAGATCGTGTTGGTGTAATGGGATAAAACAGCACAACAGCAAGAAGGAAAAAAAAAAAAAACACAAGCAAAAATTATCAGCAAGAGATACACAGAAAGAAGTAAACTTTTTGGCAGTTTAATTGAGTAAAAGAGAGGCTTCCTCTCCTACAATACAACAGGCCTTTCCTTCAACGGCACACAGGGGAGAACAGTGTTCCTCATCTCTTAATTATAGTACAGTCTGGAAGTCAGAATTCTGGAGCAGGAGCCCTGATCTTCAGCCACGATCGGGAAGCACACCTTGAGGAAGGACATCCGAGCAAAGGCGGCGGTGATGGAGCCCGCAGCAGACCCGACCGGGACCGCGGGCTCCTCGAAGGCGCTCTCTGGGTGACCTACAGAACGCGATCCCCGGTCGCGGTTTCTCCGCGGGCTCCGAGGTGCTCTTAAAGCTTCACTGGAGTGCTGTGGGGCGTTGGGAACGACCGCTTGCAGCACATCTTCACATCCCCCGGTGGTAAAGAGAGAGCGGAGCGGCGGCTCTGCCGTGCCCTCCTCAGCTGAGGGCGCAGGAGCCGGGCGAGCGTCTCCCCGCTCAGCCGCGGGCCCCGCACAGCTCAGCCGAGGGCGAGGGGCACAAATCTCCTCTCAACTCCCTCAAACGAACATTCCCAAGAAGACCGTCACCCTCTGAAGTCCGGAGCCCGTCCCCGCCGGCCGCAGCCCCCCGAGCAGTGCTGCGGAGCTCCCCGGGGACAGCGCTGCTCCGCTGCCGCCTCCCGGCCGAGCCTCGGGGCTGCCCGGGCAGGGCAGGGGCAACCGCGGCCACAGCCCCGCG
>JASSUY010041619.1:0-11720 GCA_032466535.1 Forpus xanthops
AAGAAAGAGGGGGGGGGGTGCACAGAACTGTTTGAGGGGCCTCAAACCACGACAGGTATTTATATTAAATACTGAACAAAGGTATTTGATTCTGACTTTTCTAATTGTTTAAGCCTTTCATATCTTTTACTGCTCTAGCAATGGCCAGTATTCTTTCCTCTGTGATATTCAATTTCATCCTGCACCTTAGCAGTTCTAATGCCTCAATTTTTTGACCCAAACTCCTTGTATTGCTATTTCACATATTCCTTTGCAACCAGGCTCAACCCAGTGCCTACCTATTAATAGCTCCTTTTTCTTGTCTTTGTTTTCTCACTTCCCAATATCCATTTATCCATATAAGAAACTTGTAATATGTTATTGTAGTAATGATATTCTTGTATAAAGACTATACAAATTTCTGAGAGTTGCCATCTTCTCTCATTTTCGTTTAAAACCCATCTAGTTTTTCATAAATCACAACATAAGTACCCCAGTTGCTCAGGCAAAATCCATCTACAAAGAGAAGTGCTTTTCTGTGAATGCCTTCTTGGGACTGAACTTAAAAAATCTTCTTAAAATACCCAACTTTGATCCATGATTTGATCTTTATTATTTTCTCATTCTTCGATCTCCTTATGGGGAAATGAAACATTTCACTGACGATCACCCAAGTCCTATTTTTACTGGTTTGATCCATTCCAGCCTAAATCTGGATAAATCATTCTTTTTCGATTGTGGTAAACAAGTAGTTAATTCTGCCCTACTTCTGTGTGGATGCTGTTCAGCATGGCACAGAGAGCTTAAGCCAAATTTTCTGAAGAGCTTGAAATCTTAGCACTGGCCATGTCTGAAAACTGCCCAGAAGAACCATATGTGAGGATATTGAATACGGTTTCAAAAATCTTACCTTTTATTTAATGCCAAGATGGGAGCTGGTTTATTCAGAAAATCTGCTGCCTTTTATTTTTTTCTTTATGATGGCTGCTGAACACTATAAAACTTGAAAATCCTGACATAATCACTAGCATTCGTCTAGAGTGACAAAAATAAACCTCTCCAATAAGCTCACTTCTCTGCAGCTTTATATTTTTCCAGCAAGCATTCTCTTCAGTAAGCTTTACATCATTTAGCATTGCAAATTCAGAGGCATTCCCATCATGTTCATGTGACTAACAGATATAGTAAGTGGATACATCTGTCATTTTAACAAAAACTTCTGGAGTTCCATGAATGTTTTTGAAGTGCAAATGGCAAAATCTTTTGCAAGAGTCAACAAATTATAGCCAGGTTTACATTTATAAAAATACATATAAGTACTAAAAGGTTATGCACCAAGACTTAGTAATTAGCTCCAATCCATCAATATTCATTGCGAATGACATCTCCACCAAGGGATCCAGTTGAATCAAATAACTTTTCTTCTGGCAAATGCTTCTGCAAAACCACCAGCCTTAGCAGCCAACATATACAGGTTTCACCCAACCAGAGGCAGATTGAATATGACATAAGAGTTACTCAAAGAGAATGAGTTTTCTCAAGAGTGCTGAGCTGGTCTAACAGCTTCCTACCACTAAAAATATACCTCAGCTTTCCCCTTTTTCTCTCTCCCAGCTGTGTGTACTTACCACTTCTTTTGTGATAGCTCCAACAGTTTGATGAGTCAATTCAGCTCACTCAGCAAGCAAAAAAGGGAGATAATTTTCTGCCTGTTGAATAAGCCAAAATGTCTCATCAATGGATCAGACTGGCTTCAGAGGCAGCAAAAGAAAACATATAGGTCTTGTCATCCACATCCCAACATTAAAAATGAGAATGATGACATGGGCATCTTCAGATATCATCCAGGTACTCCACTCTCCAGACACAACCTTGCTAAGCTCAGGCAAACACCTCAATTTTGATATCTTGATATAACACATACAAAACTCTATTGTCTGATCATCAACCCGGGATACTTATAATTGTCACATCTCTCTCTCAGAAAGGTTAGTGAGATATAAATATTCACTTAATAATTTTCTTTTAGCTGAAAGCTACATTCTCTGATGGTCTGTGAAGAATTTGCTTAATCCTATGACACAAGATTCTCTTCCTTAGATGCAAAGATCATTAAAAATGCATGAAATGCCGGACTAATATTGTCTTACCTGTGTAAGTAGTGATTTCTTTTGCCACAAAGACAGCACAGGATCCCATCTAGCAGTGGAGATATTAATAAATTAACATCCTTTTTGAAAATTCTCCCACTCACAAAAAAAGTCAGGCAATCCTACTTTAGTAAGTCAGTATGAAGAAAGAGTGTTACCAAAACATATCCTTTGATCCTTACTGAAGCATCTCTTACACAGAACAGGAAAGGTGGTCTCTGTATGCAAGCTTGCACCTCAAATACTGCGTTCTGGTTTGGGCCCCTCACTTTAAGAATGATGTTGAAGTGCTGGAGTGTGTCCAGAGAAAAGTAGCTGGTGAATAGTCTAGAGTACAACTCTTAGGAGGAGGCTCTGAGGGAACTGTTGTTTACCCTGGAGGATGGAGACCTTATTGCTTTCTACAACTACCTAAAAGGAGGTTGTAGCAAGGTGGATATTGGTCTCTTCTCCTAAGTAACAAGTGATACTACAAGAGGAAATGCCCCCAAATTGCACCATGGGAGTTTTTGATTGGATCTCATGAAAAACTTCTTCACCAAAAGGGTTGTTAAGCATTGGAACAGTGGAGTCACCATTCCTGGAGGAAACTAAAAGATGTCTAAATGTGGCACTGAGGACATGGTTTAGTGGTGGACATGACAGTGTTTGGTTTACTGATGGATTCAATGGTCTTAAGGGTCTTTTCCAACCTAAAAGATTCTATGATTCTATTTTATGTGTTGGTCTACAGCTCACTGACTGTTGTATTTCATGCTTTGTTTATTAGGAAGCTAGAGGGAAAGGCTGTCCATATGATTTGTGTGAGGTCAAAGAAAATTCTCTTTAGGGAGTAGGGGTCTGTTTCCTAGCACACTGACCTTCTAGATCCCTGGGTGGCGAAAACAGAGACCCTGAGAAGCAGGGCAGATACACAACCAGAGGTCAGACCAAAGGCCAAACTTTTCATAGAGCATTTGCTGTAACCTCAGAAGAGACTAAAACTGAAGCAGAGCTGGGGAAAAAGACCTGTCCATCAAGGGGCAATGTTTAAGAGAAATAGTTATTTTCAAAGCTTTTGATTTTTGTTCTTATGTAGCAGACTTGAATTATCTCAGTTTTAAAACTATTGTCTTCAAAGCTGTGTTCCAATAAACTAAAGCTTTTAGATACTCAGTGCCCTTTAGTGCTCACTGAAGCAGACCTGCAGGCAGCTCCACCTCAGCATTCCAGCTCCCTGTGCATCACGTCACACTTAGATCAGCAGACTGTGCCCATTGCTACCCACCCATGCTATCCCCATGCTAAATCCTGACATCCCATCCTTTTATCTGCAGAGTAGCTTCTGTCATGTCTCACCTTGACTGCAAGCTTCCTCCAGTAAGGGACCTGCCCATGAGAAACATATTTGCTCCCATTACCTAGAAAGAGTTCCAGACTTGCCCTGAATTCTGCAGGTAAAACCCATCCTCTTTACACCAGATAATCTGATATTTCACTCCAATCAGAAAGTCAGGCATAGCATTTATTTCTGCATTAAACTCAATGGCAATTTTTTATAATAATAAATCCTAAAATATTGATTCACTTCAAACATGACTCCAAAAAGCATATTCTAAAACTAATTAAAATATTATTAGAAAAGCAAAAACTTTTTCATTAATAAGCTTTCTGTACACTTGAGAACAAAATATGACATACTGAAAGGGAAAGTAATATTAATCTTTGAGAAAGACCAATACCCTAGTCAGCAGAAATTTTTCTGAAGTTGTATAGTTTTCACAAAGAAGTTAATTCACTGAGCTACTCTGGAATCCTTTATAGCTAATAATTAAAATCTAAAATCTTATTTTTATTATGTAATACATAAAGTGAACAATCAAGATAGATGAGACAAAACTAGAGAGGTTTGTTGGATGATTTAAGTTGAAGAAGTTGCTACTAAAAAGGGCATGCATCATTAAAAAAGCTCTGTAATTAATATGTTTTCATACAACCTCTCTTATTTCCCTTGAGATCACTAACCAAACCCTTTTAAAAATCGATTAGTTCAAGCACTTAGCTTAGTACCAGTTTTGATGGGAGCAATACAGATATTAGCTGAATTTAAAATTACAGTAACTGTATTTTTAATTACTTCTCAAAATGCCAGATTTACATATTATTAAGTACATTTCAGTGGCAGAACTGACCACCAAGCAGTTTTGGTCAGGGCCTGAAAAATTAATTATATTCTTTATAAAAAAAAACTCACTTAGCATTCAGAACACATGCATTGTTGTCAGGGATAATAAATGTGATTAAGCTTGTATAAATTTCACTATATTAACCAGTACAATAACTCAATAGCTTTGCTGAACTGAGCTGATGCTATACATTGCAGTGATGAAATGCCTAAAAATATAGTGGAGGTCTAGGAAAATGAGTGAAGTCTGGAGGGAAGAACTGTGTCTTATCAAGGACAAATTCACCTCCTTAAACTGTCAGTACAAGGAAAGTTTCTGGAACTGAGGAATTTTAACAGAAAGGGTTTAATCACAACTCATGCACTGTTGAGGCTTAACAATACATTTGTCAGAAGTATTAATATGCTAATATGTAGTTCTCAAGGTTTGTCTAAGTAACTTGTATCAGAATATCATTTATGTTGTGAAGCATTATGGTTGGAGGAACTTGGGGAAACTTTGTAATATCCCTATGCCATTCTACAGGAGGCTAATGAAACAGCACTGGTGTTTTGCCCATATAATAAAGACATACTACTCAACACCTGCATCCTGAACAAAGAACAAAACATAAGTAGCAATAGATCCCGGTAAAAGATATCTTTCTCTAAATGAGATGAAGCTCGAGCCTCCATAGCACTCAGCCAATAAAGCACCCTAAGCATATCTCAGAGACCTGATATCTGCTGTATGCCACTGGTGAGACAGGAGGAGCTGAACTGGGAGCAGGGCAACCACACTTGGTGCTTCATTTTATTCAGTGAGGATTTGCTTGGTGTAGGAAAAGAAGATAATAAAAGATAATCTTGACATGTGCTTTAGATTTAGGTTATGTGAACTAGACATCATGGCACCCCTATATGCAATGGAAGGACTATGAGTATCTGCAGAGGACAATTTCTCTTAGACTCCTCTTTTAGGACAAAATGACCCATGTTCTGTGGTACCTCTTTCTTTGTCTATCACTACAGACAAAGCTTAGATGACAAAAAAAAAGACAACTTACCTGTAATTAGATAACACTGAAAAAGTCCCCATCCTGGTATTAGTTGTGCATTATTCCAAAAGACTATACAAAAGAACAGCAAGAGTCCTATGGGGGGACACCCAAACACTCCAGCTTAAATATATAGTTCTTCATAGTTACAAAAGGCTACTTGAGAACCTCACAGCTAAAGTGCAATGTAGACAATATGCATAGAAGAGGTAACAATGGGGGGAATATGTGGTCTCTATGATTGGCCCAGCTAACAAAGATGGATGATATACAAACAACACTACTCAGTAGAGTCAAAACCAGGGAGAGAAAATCAAGCAACAGGCATACTTATTAGACTGAGAAAATGTCAAACTCGACATTTCCCATTAGTCATTACTAGATAATATTGTCAAAAGTTATCAACATTAAACAAAGAGAAAAGAATCCAGCTGATCCAAAAAAGATAAATTATTGAAGGCAAGTTGCAAGTAGAAGAACATATGCAATGATGCCATGCAATTCAGAGGATGAGGCAAAGATTGAAGTATGAGGAAATATTTACAAGAGTCTAAAAGAATATTTGAAAGCTTCTAATCCTTTTTAAAAAGTCCATCTCAATTAGAACAATGCCCCTTTGAAGTGTCACAGCAAAGAATATTTTGTGGTGAGGCAGCTCCCTGCTGCAGGGTGAAGCAAGAGTGTTGGATGATTTCTTTACTTTACATGATTGCTTTATGTGACAGGGCCATGAGGAGGCAAATAAAAAATATTTCCATCCATAGGCAGCAGCTCCTATATGAAGTTGTAATGCAGCCATTTCTGAGGCAAAACTTTCAAATCGCCTTGCAAGACATGGTGATGTTCTATGGTAATTCACTAATTGAAATTCCAAGGATAACTGGAATAAATTATCTCAGGGTTTAGCTAACTATAGCAAACTGCTAAGAAAAGCAGAGATTAACTTTTGTATTAGTGTACCCAAGCAGAGACCCCTCCATTCTGTTTTGTTTGGAAGACAGACGTATATTGTACCCATCAGTGTAGTAGCTGAGCACCTTTTGTACATACCAAACTTAAATACAGTGTTGACAGAAACAAATCACTCCATAGTAAGTCCTATTTGCTGCAGCACGTAGGCTCAAATGGTTATCACCAAATCTTAGCTTTATCCTTTATTCAGGACAAGGAAGGTTCTGGCTTAATCTCTAGATAAATCCAGAGACTGTGTGGTCCCAATTCAGAATTTTTTGCATTCGCCATATATTTCCCCAGCTCTGGGGAAAAGCAAAGCCAGAGAGATAAAAACTCCCACCTAAGTAGCAAGGAGAGGAAGAGGCAAAAAGAGAATGGAAGCTGAAGATATCCATCCCTTCCCCCCACAAGGAAGATTTCCTGTTTCTTTTTCCCATCTATTTCCCTTCCAGGCTTGGGAAGAACACACATTGCAACTTGTCCCTTTCTCAAGGAGTAAATAATGTGAGATACTACAGGAGGATCCACGTATGGAATAAAAGTTCTTGCAGGGGCATAAAGGTAAGAGAGTAGACAGGAATAAGAACAGGGACTATCACTGCCTTATCTTAAACATATGATGAAAAGGTAGCACTTGTGATAGAAATAGAGTAACTTACAGGCATGAACATTCACACACATGGACAAACACACACAAACCATGGCAAAGGGCAGAGGGAGTTCAAAAATTAAAAACTAATCTAAGACATAGTATACTCTTTTAAAAGCAAATATTCATATTTAGGGGCCAGCCTCAAATTATGGGGCCTGACTAATGATTTTTGAACCTTTAGCATTAGCAACACAGCCCTTTATGCTGTAATTATAGCACTCTTAATTAGATTTCAAGATTGCTCCAAGATTCCTGACACCTTCTGTAACAAATATAGCTACCTTCAGGGCAGTCATCAAAATTTATAGAAACAGCAATTTAAATAACAGCTATAAACAGATCAAGTGGGTTTGGTGACATCATCACAACGAGAAATTATTTTTGACAGCACCAGATGAAAAACTGTTTTTAAAGCAAGTCATGCTCGTTTTTTTACTACATCAAAATGCACTGATGTGATTTAAAAACACAACTGAGGGAAAACAAATACTCTTTTTTCATTTATCAGCTATAGCACATTTTCTGAGTAGAAGGTTATTAGGAAGTTGTATAACACCACAAATAATTTTGCATACCCTCATTGCACCATTAAGAAGCTATTTTATGCAACCCTTATACAGCAGGTTTTGCTTCCTAAGTTGCATACATGAGGTTATCAGTTCTCATGGTGAGATTTTAAGCACATTACTTTTTGCTCTTGTTTTCCACTTCTTTCCTAGTGCTTTCTTTGCTAGCCAAATCTAGTTTTAACAGTTATGATACAAAGATTGCATTGCATTGCATTACCAAATTCCCTCCTACCAAATTATTGAATCACTGAAGGCAATCCCTATCTCAGTAGACTTTGGTTGTTTTGCTTGACCTCCAGCAGGTGTCCAATTAAGTCTGAACAATTTATATGATATTCCCTTTTCATTGACAGTTCCAGAATTAAACTGATGAGATCTCTAGAGAAGGATCGTCGGTGTTACACCTTTCGTCTTTAATTACACCGGTTGAAGATGAATGAATGTACCAGAAGGATACCACCTGGGAAGTAGTACTCTTATTAGATAGTTGATAATTTAATATACGCTCTGAATTCTGATTATTTGCTTTAAATATATGAAGAGCTTTCAATATATGACAAAATCTTAGTACTTATTCAGCTGGCCACTGACTGTATTCTTTTCCTTTTAAAACATACTGCACAGATGCAGGCAAAGGCTGTGGCTGGCATTAGAGAACAAAGACTTTTAGACAAAGTGAGTGAAAAGGTCCTAGTTAATGCACTCAACCTGTTTTTTTTAACAAATGTATAAACATTGTCTAAGAAACATGTAGAGGAGCAGAGCAGAAGACCCCTAAAGGATCCTCATAAAAGCCCTCCATTTCATCAGTTCCAGTATCATATCTCCAGATCCTCCTCATGTATTTTACTTCTGAAAATGTTTTTATTGGAAATGTAATACTAAATGAATTCAAATTCAGTATGAGTCACAGCAAAATGAACTTGCTAGGTAAAGTCTCTAATGTAAGAGACTAACATTAAGCCTCAGCAACTAGCTGTCTGCATCTGGACTTTCTATAGTCAGTTGAGAGAAATAGGCATGAATGTAACCCCTATCATCTTCAGCAAGAGGTAATAAAAGAGTTCAGATAATACTACAGAAGTACCATCCTGCAGTATCAGCTGAATTATTTTGATATTGCATACATAAAAAATATTTAGGCCTCACCCAAAGACAATTTAAGTAACAGTACTAGATTTTCTTCAGATACATCAAGCTAAATAAGAACATGCTGACCTGTTTTCCTCAAGCAGACTCACTGATATGAACGGTGCCTTTTTCATGTCCTCCAGAGCTTCCCCTGGAACACAAAAGTTATATACCATAGCCTACTGGCTGCTCTCCTTCCTTCTAGACTCCAGCACAGTCAAACTGAACTGCTGAAGAAACTGTATTCTCTGCACCAGAAACTAAAATTCAGATCTTCTACTCTCACGCTCATTTCACAGGTAGGCACAGCTCAGAACAGAGATATTTTGGCATGACTGTGGGGGAAGCTTGACTAATTCTTTCACTGGCATATTTTTATGCTGTATTTTCATATTCTTATTGATTTGTTATTTCTCAGCTGTCCAAAAATGAGCTGAGTGAGTCACAAAACCGGAGAAAAGCCTGATCAAGGATCACATACATTTAATTGAAACACAGCAACTGAGAACTGAAATGAAAGCGACAGCACTAAGGTATAACTTTCCTGAATTAGCTGCACAGTCCACCCATAATACTCTTTCACTTTTGTTGTGCAGAGATCATCGTACTTTGTACCAAGTAGCAGTTGGTTAGGAGTAAAAAAATGAACCGAGGAATAAGAAAACAAGGATTCTTCTTTCTACTTCTGGAAATCAGGGAGTATTATGACATTTCGGAGAAATACTGTGATGCTTACTTCATTTAAGTTGTGAAGAACTTGAAGAGACTGTGCTTCAAACTAGATTTTGTCCATTGTGCTGTCCAAAGCAATCAGTGATAATAGTCACAGTTACTTTGAGAAGCATGTAATAAGACCCTGCTTAGATGCTTATAAAGTTTTACAGAAACATTCTCATACATCTACAAATGCCTTAGACTCTTTTTTTTATTATTATGATTCTATACAGAAAGAATCATCCTGCTATTTCAGCTTCACTCTATTATCAATTATAAATGCTTTACAGCTCAAGCAGATCAGTCAACCGCATGGCTTAGTAAATGTGTTATTTATACAGTTATTTGTTAAAATGAGCTTCACTGCATTAAAGAATGTTAAGACAAATTGTTGTGCCCTTTAGATTCATTATAGATGACAAAATACTAAATAAATCTCAAATAGGTGTTCACCTTTCATCACACAGGAACATAAATGGTTAGATCTTATCAACAGGGGAGTCTTTTTAATCTTCTTCTTTTATTAACCACAATAAAAAATGACTGTTGGTTTCCCTGTCCTTCTCTTTAAAAAGTCTGGTAATCCTTGTTGGGGGGTTAAAGCAGACCTTCTTTCAAGGAGCAAATCAATCTCTAATGAAGGAAAGCCTAACTAGCCTTGCTGACTTTGACCTGACAGGTACTATCTCACAGTGAGACATTAGTTAAGAATAAAAGGTAAGCCAGCTTTTTATAAGGGTACTTTATCGTACACAGGCAAGGAGTGTATATCTTATCATCTGGTCTTGCAACTTCCTGCTTCATTGTGCAGCTGCAGATTTTAAAAAAAAAGACTTAGGACACAAATGTCATATTCTGTGTCATTAACCCAAAATCTATTAGAATTTTATTAGAAAATAAGTACTAAGTGCAGCTACATTTCCCCTCCTTATGCTGTGCTAAATTGATTGTGAAAGTGATATATTGTGATTCTTACACTGCATCCATTGCAAAATATGGAAGAGAAGCCCACATACTGCGTGTATTAAATGGTAATATTAAATTGGCAATGAAGCAATGAACGTCTCCCTAAATCTCCATGCAGGTTCTACAAATTTCCCTTTTGTAGGATACCAATAAATGAAGAAATTGCTTCCATCTAGGAGCAAGCAAATGGTACTAGTAAGCTTCCTTGATGATCGCAAGCTATTAACCTTTTTTTCTGAGGACAGTTTTTAGTGACTAAGCAGCAAAAAAAGGAAGTCTTGCTGTATTTCTCTGCTTGGGGCAGGCAGCTCTTTCATTATTCAAAGTAAGAAAAGCCTTAAGAAAGAAAACACATTCTGAGCCAAGAATATAGAAGCTATGAAACGTTATTAAGATTAATGCAAAAAAGAAAAGGTCTCAGCTCATTTGGATTTTTAAAAAACACATATTGGAAAGCAGCAGTCAGGAGGGATTCAATTTATTCCTGCGTAACTGGTCAGCACAAGGTTAAATAAAGAGGTAAGTTATAGATGGACTTCAGGCTACATCCTCAGGGGTCCGTTTTACCCAGAACACAGCACATGAAGAAACTGCAGTGGGTAGGTCCAAAAAAGCTAAACAGTGCATCTGCAAGTAGCAGGCTTAAGCCTCTCTTGGGAGCTCTTGCTCACAGGTAAACTTGGCAGCGTTGAATTTTCTGCATTAGTGAAGAGAACACCTCTATTCTTGTAAGATGAAATCCAACTGAAGTCCTGCCTTTCCAGACAGCTCCTGCGAGTCCCAGGTTTCACCTCCACAGCAATCTACAGCACTCTTGAGTGACTGAGTGTCTCTTCTCCACCTTGAAATCACCCTGTTCTCCCAGCAGGGCCCAGGTAGCCTCTGAAAAGAGCCCATTTCTAATTCTCCTGCTCCCATGGCTGTGGATGGTGATGATAGTCCATGAAGCTTTCAATCTGCACAAAAGAGCACTGGGAGAAATTAAAGCTCTTCGGGCTGGAACTGCTGGTGCAGAATATAATCAACCTATCCAACACCAGCAGCTGCTTTTCAGCCTTTGGAGGTTTGAGTGTGTGTATCTGGACACTGATTTCAGAAATTAATACAGCCTGCGACTGGGAGCTGAACCAGCGTGTTTTGAATCCAGTTTTAGTTCAAGTTTAAGCTGGGACTAGAATCCTACTAGTTTGGGTCCCAGTTCATGCCTATAACATGTCATGAGGCCCAGGAAACCCTCGCAGCATTTAACATTTGTCGTGGTTTAAGGCCCTCACGCCACGCAGTTTTGGTCTCTCACTCAATCCCCCCTCTTTCTTCCCCAATTCGGGGGGATGGGGAGGAGAATCAAAAGAATGCAACTCCCACAGGTTGAGATAAGAACAGTTTAGTAACTGAGGTATAACA
>JASSUY010041619.1:16835-49154 GCA_032466535.1 Forpus xanthops
TAGACTGGATCTGAGGAAGAAATTCTTTACTGTAAGGGTGGTGAGGCACTGGAATGGGTTGCCCAGGGAAGCTGTGATTGCTCCATCCTTGGCAGTGTTCAAGGCAGGATTGGACAGAGCCTTGGGTGACATGGTTTAGTGTGTGATATCCCTGCCCTTGGCAGTGGGGTTGGAAGTAGATGATCTTAAGGTCTTTTCCAACCCTAACTAGTCTATGATTCTATGACAAGCTTGGCTCCTTAAGTTTCTCAATGTTGGGCTCCATGGAGAAGTTCAGGTGGGGAAGGGGAAAAAGCATACAAGCAAAGCAAGCCACATGCTGCCACGATGCTCAGCAGCAGGCAGGATGTCTTGCAGTTTAAGAAGAAGAAAGTATTTTCAACTTTGGTGTGGGCTCTACTTCCCACCCTTCCCCAGTCCAAAGGTCTCTGCCAGGTCCCTTGCCTGCCTGGAGTATCCATGGAGGCTGCTGTGTGTTTCCTCCTTCTGCTTCAGCCCTCAGCCCCACTGTAGAGGGGACTGATGGTCAAGCACTCAATGATTTAGGTGCTGGGAAATAACCCCTTTCCAGCTAATATACTGCTGACATGACTCTTTCCTCTGCAGAGGAGATATTGCCAGGTTCCAAGCCTGCAAGGGAGTGGCTTTGGCACATGCATGGGGATGACAGGCTGTGGGCAGGAGCGGCAGTGGCACAGGGGTCCCTGAACTGCGCTGTGACCATGAGAGACAGCTTCCTCCTGGAGCTGGGTTTGTGCAGGTGAAATATGTATGGGAAGGTGCATGCTATTGCCTGCCACTCTGGGCTCTGTCTGGATGGAAGGAGCTGACACAGATCCCCAGGATGTAAAAAGCAAATATTTTGAGCTATTCTTTTCCCTTTAGCTTTGCTTGGTTTTTAATTTAAAGGCAGTTATGTGGTTTTGGGAGATTTTTTTATTTGTTTGGGTTATTTATTTTTACCTTGGGAGGTGGAGGACACAACTTCAGACACTTCTTAAAGAGTAATATGTCCAATTATACAAGAAGCAAACTGAGCAGAGCTCTAGCCTCAAACTCTGAAGCTTTTCTCTGCCTTTAGGGGCTGTGATGTCCCTTTCTCTGAAAATGAGTCCTTTCAGATAAGGAAGATGATCTGTATAGATTTGCAGAGCATCTTTGGGGGTCTCCTCTATTTCCATCCCTTTGCCCCATAGATCTCATCAGTAGCAGTCTATAATACGCATATGTAATACACAGGCATAGCACAGCTGTCCTTGCTTCTCCCTCCTATTTTTTTCCCATAAGATCCAGGAAGAGGAAAAGGGCTTGTTTGCCCAATGAGCAATCCTTTCCCTGCCTGAATATGAGGGGCTGCAAGCATGGGCTGTCTTTGTCCTCCTAATGGGTATAAATCCCTCATCAAACCAGACAGAAAAGTCAGATCCCAGCATCTCTCATGCTTCCAGGGGGTCCTGCCAGTGTGGTTTCCATAAAAGTCCCATGAGTAACCTTTGCTGGCCCCCGGCTCCCCTCCTTCACAAGGCTGCACCAAGTGTGAAAGCTGAGGCATTGTTTCCCTTTCAAAGAGCGTGGAAAATCTCATTTTGAGATGTCTAATGCATATTAGATCCAACTGCCTTTCGAGCAGAGGTCACTGCAGGAAGAGAAGAGAGTTCTGCGTGCAGATGCCTGGTGCCCAGGCAGGCTTTGGGGCTCTTCAGGAGTGAGACTGTGAGCAGCGTCCTTGACTGGAATATCTGCAAGTGGATAGTGCAGGATGCTAGAAAGAGGTGGGGGTGGGAGGTGGACCACACAAAACTTCTGTAGAGATGGAGAAAAGTTCTTGGTACTGATGTCAATGCATGCAGGTGCAGAATTACTTTGGCTGCTTTGGGGCTTACCCTAGGTATGGCATGCAGCCTACTGTAATATATTGAACCAAATCTGTCAGGTGCACTTATAATGTGTGTGAGAGGGTTTGAGTACAGGGTTGTGCTTGGGGAACACTCCTGTAAGACATGATGATGCTCCTCCCTGCCAGGCATCCCTCCTTGTTGAAAATGCATGGAGACTGATGTGCTAGCTATTGAACTACAGGAGCTCTGCAAGGGGGAGGCTTGAACTGGGCAGGGAGATGACAGCTTGTCTGGGGTAAGAGCACAATTTTTCTCTACCCTGATTTTGTTCTCCTGTTGGCTTTGAGTCTTCTGTTTTGTGGGGCGACTCTCCCCACTGAGACCTGCCGCTGGCATGGAAATTATTCCTGATTGCCCCCTTCTTGCTATGCTTTCTCCTTGTTTGGCAGCATTTAAATGTCTCTCCATGTACTCCTGCATGACTTGAACCAGGAGCAGTGTGGGCTGTCCATCTCTGAGTGGACTCCTTGGTGTATCTGCATATCGTGGGGCAGTGGTAGGCTGACGCAACAAGACATTGTAAAACAAACCCCAGCTCCATGGCTCACAAAGGCAGGAGGCTATTAAAATGTTGCACTGCATTGTGTAGTGTGGGAGTTTTCCTTAGGCAGGAGGTTAGAGAGCCCAGAAACTCCTCGGGAGAGATTTAAATGGAAGAAGGGACATGCCTGGGATGTGGTGTTGCAGCCTCCTGTCTGAGATTGCTGTCAGCGTCAATGCTTTCTAGGCTGTGAGGTTTTTCATGACCAGTGGAACACATGAGAACACCCAGCTGTGGCTGAAGGCACCAGGAAGGTTCTCAGTGCACCTTGCTTCATTGACTGTCCAGTTTCCTGGTGGGTCATGTGGATGTGCTGGGAAGTTGTAGTTCTTCCTTCAGATGATGCTGACTGCTAGCTGGAGAACCGAGAGCAATTGCGGTGGAGGAGTGGGGCTTCAATGAGTTTTATGTAGATGAGTGAACAGAACTTCTTCCACTGAGTTGATTACCTCTGCCTTTCTGACCTCTTCGGGGGGTGTATTTCATCCCCCCCCTTGCATGGTCTGTGAGTGGGAGTTGATCTCCACATGCTTGTTATCCCCAATGAGACCTTGCCATCCTGCACTATCACCTAGCTGTGTTATTGGCTCTCTCACTTCTATCTGGCTTGAAGAACACAAGGAGGGTGTTCTCCAGCAGGCAGAAAATGGTTGCTATTTAAAACAACTAAAAGGAAAAAAATATATGCGGTCTGCTGCTTGCTTTTCATCCATGGAGCCAAGTGGAGCTGAACAAGTGTCCCTACCCTCACCTGGAGGAACATCTCTGAAGGCTTTGCAGGGCCTGTAAGTGAAGCTAGTAATTATTGCTGGTCATGAGGGTGGGTCTTGCAATGTGGCCATGCTGTCTGCTGTGGTCTGGCCTGGGGCCATCGCCTTGTTTCGGATGGCTGCTGTCCAGGTGTGGGATCCCAGCAGCCTCCCTCCACCCCTGTTTATCCTAAACAAGCTGGGGATGCTGCTCAGCGTGTGTGTACCTTTGCTTCCCTGCCTGGCTTGGCTGTTTTTACAGTTGCTAGATGGTGGTACAGTGTTCCTTCCCTGGAATATTACTTTGAAGGTTTTTCTTTCCCTCCTAACAAACGTGAAATGTAGAGAAATGCGTAAAATGAAAGCATGGCTCCTAAGCCCAATTACACAGGAATTAAAAATTGAGTTGCTTTCTGGTCTGGGTCACTTCATTGGAGACTAGGCTCATTTTCTCTTCCAGCCTATTTTGGAGAAGCTTAAGTGCCCTGTCTCTTCTGCTTTCTGGGACCTGATTAGAGGACACCTTCTTAGAACAGGTCAAGTATTGATGAAAATCTGCATCAGGCTGGAAGCAAGCTTTTCCCAGTGCTCAGGAGCTCCTCACTGGCGCTGTGGGATCCCTACGTGGCCCTGTAGGGACTCCTCTGGGTTACACTCATCTGTGTTGGAGACAAGTGTTTGGTGACAGTGTCGCTACTAGGTGCATGCCTAGCTCCATCAGCACCTCTGGGGCTGCAGGCTGATGCTTTTGACTGGAAGGAAGAGAAGGCAATTTGGGCTGCCCTGCCATTTCCACATAATGCATTTCCACTTGGGTCTGCGGTTCCTTTTGTCCTCCTCTTGTCTTTAGAAGGAGATACTTGACTTAGTTGTGCAAACATGTTTTCCTGGAGGACGTGTGTAGTTTGATGCACATCATTTTCGCTGCTTTTCTACAATGAGAGCCTTGCAAATGCCTCCTTCTGTGCTCTGGCATCTGCTCTAAAGGGATTTGTTTCAGGAGAGGGGATTTGGCTGCACAGCTGTGAAGCACAGAGCTGCTTGGGTGACCAGGGTCCAGAGTGTGATGAAGCCAGGGTGTGGGCTGCCAAGGGCTATGAAACTTATTTTCTCCTCCTTTGCAGTCCCTCTTTTTTCACGTCTATGGTAAAAGATTTACTATTAGTGAATGACTTTTCTACTTGGGTAAGGCAGGGAGGCATGCATGTGTAGGCTTTGTGTGTTAAAATCCTGTGGTGCCATAGCCAAAGGATCCCAGCTTTGGATTGCAGGAGTTAAAGCCCCACAGTTAATCCCTGTAGTGATTACTTCAGCTACACTCTATGTACCTGTATGAAACACTGTATTGAGGTGCATATTCAGACTCTAAAATTTATACACTAAGATAATGCTTGCTCTGCCCAAAGCTGGAAAAGTGAGATCCAAACGCTGGGAAGAGGGTTGGGTTTTGTTTGGGCTCAACAGTGACTAACAAGAGTTGAGTTTTTAAAACAACTGCTTGGGATAAACTGGTTATGCAAACTGGGGCAAATTGGGTAGGTTCCTTTGTAGTTTAAAACAAAACCCCCGAAGTCTGGGGCGTGTTGGGGCTGGTCCTGCCGGGGATGGAAAAACCCACGCGCCAGCTTTGCAGATGGGGTCCTGGCTGATCAGGAAGGTTCTCGGGGGATAAGTGGTAGGGAGAGCCACAGGTTTCTGCAGGGCCTCATCTGTCCAGCTAAAATGTTGAGTAACACCAATGCTAAAACCACAATGGGTTAATAATAGATTATTTTTTTTTAATGTGTGGTTTTATAATACCTGCAAAGAGGAATTCATGCTGTGCTCAGCTTCAAGAAACCATCAGATTTGCTCATCCTGTGCTGCTGAAAGTACAAATTCAAAGGATCTTTGGGCCTTTTGCTGTGGTGTGGCCACAGCCCGGAGAATGGTGTGGGGTACACAGGCGTGCCAGCAATGCTCGGTATGCTTTGCAAAAGGCAGTCGGGCTTGCAGACCACAAGGCTTCTGGTTTCTATCACAGCCTGTACTGTTTTGGCCAGAGGCACCCATCCATCCATCTATCCCACAACCTTCCCAGGCTCTGTAAGGCTCCTCTCAAGTGCGGTGCTTTAAGGACACTAGAAAAAAGAAACAGGTATGAGTGCCTTAGTGAATTTTTAACTTCATCCCATGATGTGGGCTAGAGGAAGGCAATGCCTTGCTTGTTGGTTGGACAAAGTAATGCTCTGTAGAAAATGCCTCTCGACATTTCCCCATGGATCCATCCTCTGGGTTGAACATAAACCAGCTTAGGCTCATGTCATCCCTTTGAAAATAAAGCCCTGCTGCTGGGTGAAGCAGAAAATTAGATGGAAACTGCCTAACAGGAAAATAAAAGATGTTTTTTGCCCACACGGAGGGGAAAAGAGGGGGTGAAGTTGCTACTTTATCTTGCTGGTGGCCGGTGCCTGCCCTTTGAGCATCCTCTGACCACTGGCACCCTGCAGTGCCTTGGCACTGCTGTGTCCATGTGCTCTCCCTGCATCCCAAAGGCTTGTTGCTCTTTCCCTCTTCTCATGCTAGTGAAGAGGAATGAGATTGGAGGCTTGAGCAGGGTCACTTTTTGGTGGTCCCTCAATGACTCTGGAAGACAGAGTAGGTTTTTGTTGTGCACGTGCTTGTCCTTCTCCTTTTCTGTTTCCCTGTCTCGTTGGCATACTGGCTCTGTTTTCATTAGCATTTATGGACTGGCTATAAGGGGATGCAGCAGAACCAGCCAGGCCATTAATGACCCCTGCATGAAATAGCAAAGCCCACTTAGTGGTTTTGGCTGAGGGGTTTTACTGCAGCCTCTCCCTGTCTGCCACTGCGCATCTCCTTCCCTTAGGGAGAGATGGGGAGGGCTGCCGGCATGATTCCTTGCTTGAAGAGGAAAAGGCTTGGATTTGTATGCCTATGAGAGACAGGGGAAGGAAAGCGTGTGTGAGTCTATGGAAAGTATAGGGGAGAGAATGCAAACCATATGTTTCCGTGAGGGTCAAGTTGCAGAACTAAAACCAGCAGGAAAGCAAAAGAAGCCAGTCCTGCAGTTTGGCTGCACTTTGCATCTTGGTAGGTGCTGGGAGGGGGGGATCTTGAGTGGCCTCCTGAAGGACAGTTTAAACAAACCCACCCTAAAAGGTGATTTGGGTCCCTGCCTTGGCACTATGTGGTGTTGCTGCTCTCCCATGTATTTAGGGCCGGTGTCCAGAACTGTTTCCAAGCCATTAAGGTCCTGTAAGTAAACAGCAGAGATGCTGGGAAGCTTCTCTGGGTTGCCCTGAGTTCATAGCATTTGAAAGTTTGATAGGAAGTCAAAGGAAGAAATATTTGCAGGGAAGATAATGCCTGCAACTTGCTGGAAAAGCAGGGTTGATGCTGTGCCATGCTGTCCTTGTGCCGTCCCAGCTATGGAGAGGAAAGTCAGATGAAAAGATCCATTTTCCCTTCTTGGAGCCGAAAAGTTAGGCACCGGCAGCCCAGAGTGCTGTACAGACTTCAGACCTAAGCAATACAAGCTGGATTCAAGTGCTTCGAAAAATAAATCCGAAAACGGGGAGCAGTAAGGTCCTACAGCAAATTTCAGCTGGGAGGCACCTTTTGTTTCCAAACCAAAGACATGGAGACGATATCTGATTCCCTGACCAGAGCTGTTTGCAACCTGTCAGCTTGGTAACCATCTGCTCGCAGCCTGCAGGGAACATGCTATATATGGGATGCTGGAGAAGAAAGGCATTGCCATGGCCTGCCCTTCCCCAGGAAGGGTTCGTGGGGCACACAGCATCTCCTTGGCCCATGTGCCAAGAGGAGCTCCTCTGCCTAAGATATGAAAAGTACTGATGGATTTATCTTTTAGCTGTCTGGCTTATTTGGGCTTTTTTGGTTTGTTTGTTTTCTGTTTTTTTTTTTTTCTTAGGGACATTTCTTTTTTAAGCTTGATTTCCTAAAAAATCCAGACTTCTTTTGATTTTTCTTTTTTGCACTCATGTAGAAGAGAGCACAAACTGCTGCATGGTGTTTGTGTGTCTGCAGCCCTCTTCCTCTTTAAGTCAGAAGTAGATGTCTCACAATTAAGCTCCTGCCTGATTAGGGAATTAGCAAAAAAGTTTTATCTAGGCGAGCTGGTCAGCCAGTGAGAGGAATCTATTAATATCTCACTTAAAAAATCCAACAGCATAACACTTGCCACCTACTATTGGGAAACACAAACACCACATGGATATGAGTATTTTGAGCAACAACTCTATAGGAAAGCAGGTTTTGTTCCCCTGCTTAAGGGAGCGTGTTGTTTGAGCTGACACGGGGTACCTTGAAATACATGAAGAACTGAGGAAAAAACTCAGGCAAGGTGAGAGAAGTGCTGAAGGATGCCTTCAGGTCATGGCGAAAGACACTTGTCAGCAGATGACCTTTATTTGTTGTGAAGGAAATGGTCCTTCACTAATGATGGTTGAGTGGCTGAAAGGGGAGCGGGAGGGGAGCATCCTCTACTTGGGTCAGCCAGTAAGAGATGGGCAGGGAAGCGTGGGCTTTCTTGTAGCCTACACACATGCTTAGGAAGAAATCACTTGGCATGTTGGATGTGGCAGTTTCTCAGGGTTCACTTTGGCAGCGTGTGTATAAAAAAAAAAAAGAGAAAGTTAAATAGTCACTTATGTAACTGTGGGGGTCTAAAAGTGGGAGGAGTTTGGATTATCATAGACTTCCTGGGTCAAGGGTATTCTGCATCTTTGGCTTTTCACTTTTTGGGGGAGCAGCAGTCTCTAACTGGTCTGAAATTAGAGTATGATGGGGAAAGATGAGGTAGAAAAGAGCATCTTCCCATAGGCATGGTGCCAGCTGCTTCTGCAGGTCCTGAGGGTCTCTGCAGGGTTTGATCTGGCTGGCATTTGCCCCTAGATAAGGGCCATAATAAGCCTGGCCCTTGCTTCACTGGCAGGATGGCCTCCTGTCTCATACCAACAAAGCTGCCCAGGAGATGCTTGAAGCCAAGAGGTGCTGAGCCTGGAGACGGGCTGCTCTGGAGTCAGGTCACTTGGGTGGTGAAATGAGTCCCTGTCCTATTGCAGAATTCCCTATTTTTAAATCATGTTATTTGCAGAGGCACTTTCATATTGCAGTGTGGAAGGCTTGAGAAACCATGAAGAGGTGCACAGGAAGGTAATGAAAATGAGAAACTGGAGTTAAGGAAGCCAAAGTGTACTTTCTTCCAGTGACAGGTTGTTTATTCCAGATAAAACACAGATGCAGAGAAGTGGCATCCCTTTTAATTTAAGAAAATAAATAACCCAAAACCTCTATGTTGAAGCTGCTGAGACTGTGACTGCCCCTTGTGATGTTTCACAGCTGAGATCGTTTCTGGCTGAGTTAATCCACTCTGGAGTTTTTAGTCTCAATCTGTCTTTATAGGTGAACTCAGAATCTGTTTGTTTTTCCGTTTGGTTTGGTTTTTTTTTCTGAGGGGGGAATATCTCAATAACTTTGAATCAAAAAGTAAAATAAAGCTATGAAGAAGCATCAGTGAAGAAAAGACTTTCAGGTTTTTGGATGAATTGTGGTCTGGAGCTGCTCTGCTGTAATTCTGCACATACAGATAGGTGAAACAAGAAATGCAGAGTGTTTGCTAAAAGAACATTAGCAGAAGCTGGAAGGAATTGCTGTTATTTTCATAAATAGGTAATAGGCATTATTTTTGGAGTAATTAAATTTCATGAGTGCTTATTTAGAAAAAAATGTAGTCCATTCAATGTATTACAGACTTTTGGAAAAGATATTAAGTCCAAGGCAAGCAGGCTGCCTCTGGGAGCAACTGAGACTCAGAGCAGGGCTTTAATTTCAGTGGTGTATTGGTGTAATAGCATTGTTTATAAGCTTCTCTTGCCACATGAAAGCAACGTTGCATTATCCTGGTTGGTCCTAAAAGCAGCAAACCAGCCAGAAGAGGCCTGATTACAGAGCAGCAGCTTTCTTCCCATCACTATAAAAGAATAGACAATAAAAACCAGTATCCAGTTTTAGCTCCAGTAATGCAGTGTCCTCTTTCTGGTGGTCATGTCACATGCTGCCTGAGTAATTCCCATCCTTGTTCTGCCTGGAAAAACAGCCTCAGAGGGAGAGAGCAATGGTTTCCACTGGGTGATGGCAGGATGAGGCACCCTGCTGTGGGTGCAGGCTGGTGGCGATGGTGCTGAGGGTGGACCTTGGATGAGACAGACTTGCAGGTCTGGGAGAGGTGATGGCCTTCAACATTAGTAGGGACTGGGGTGCTGCAGAGCTGCTGGGTTCTTGGCTGGGGGGGGGGTCATCGCCCTTAGGACTGTGGAACAGTTTGGCTGGAGCCTGGGGTTTACTTCGAAGACTGCGTCTGAGGTGTTGAAAAGAAGAGCTTGCAAATGCAGCTCTCTGGTCAATACTTGCTTGTGCTATAAGCCTGTTATCCATGCATTGGAAGTACTAAAAAAATGTGATTATATTTTTCCTTCAATGAGAATAACTAACTCTACATGTGGGTAGCTGCAGAACATGCAGGGCAGCCAGGAGCTCAAAGCCTCCCTTCTGGATATGGCTCCTGCAGGTCAGGTTATTGTACCGCTGCATTATGTTCTACTTCTTTGCCTTTCTATGGTGGTTTGGAAATAGGACAGGGTTCTGTTTCCAGCTTGGGTGATCCTCATGGGATTTAACAGATAAAGGGAGAGCAGGTGATTGCTACGGAGGAAAAGGGAGACCCCTTTGAGGCTGAGTTGCAAACTCCATCACTGCACAGGGCTCAGAGAGAACTCTGGCAGAGTTGTTTCTTAAAAAGCAGATAAACTGTCTGGCTTTGACTAGGTGTTCCCAAAGAGCTGGATGGGAAAGGGGTGGAGAGAGAAACTCACAGCAGAAGCTTCACAGCTCTTTGTGCCTGGGACAAAGAGGTGGTTTGGAGTTACAGAGAAGAAAAGGAGCGAGGCTAGGGGGGAAAGGTGTTGTAAGATGGGTATTGGGGCTGGGACAAAGTGGAGGAAGCGAGAGGGGATATAACGAACAAATATATTGTTGCGGATGATTGAGGATGCTGGCTCAGTGGGAGTCTTTCACCAGCCTGATGGTGGTCACAGATGCTTATTTTTCCCACTTCTCTGCAGCTTTAGACATGCAGAAGACAAACTTTTCCTGAGTGCCTTGGTGGCAGGAGATGGGTGCCCAGCATCAGCATCCTTCTGTGTATCCCCTGGGAGAGTGAGTCAGGAATGCTGCCTGTCCTGCAGACAAGCACCAGACTTGCTGACACCCCCTGGCCTTTGGCCTCTGGGTTTTTAACCTTATTTACCCTGCTCATTCAGTTTGCAGTTAGGAATCCTTTTATACACTGAAGACTTATGGTTCAGCCTGAGTATGTTATCAGTGTGGTGTCTGATAAGTTTTCTGCCTTGAAGCCCTGGGGAAGCGCCTGTTAAGAGTCACTGCAATAGATTTTCCTCCTCTTTCCCAGCTGCCTGCAAATAGCGCGATTTTCACTTACACCTTAACTTAACGGAATTACTTTCATCAGTGGAAAGAAAAATGAATGCTCTGGCCAGCATTGTCCATAAAAGCTTGTAATGCTTCTCCCTGCTTTCATAAATTCATAGATGAGTGTCGGAATGTGCAGTTAGGAAAGATTAAATCTCATTATTATTTGGGTAAGCTTGGACTGTATGAAGAAGGTGGCAGAGGAAGGATGAAGGGTTTGTCTCGGTGGTGGAGCTGGAAGCTTGATCTTGGATGTGAAGATGATTGAGGGAGTTGGTGGTGGAAAGGCACGATGGTTTTATGTGAATAACATAAAGGGGGAGCAGTGGAGAGATGAGGACATTGTATTTGCAAGAGAGCAACTGAAGCATCAGTTTGAACAAGCTTGTGATGTCCTCTGACCATGCTCTGACAGCTGCAAAAGTTGAATTGTAACCCCCAGAGAGAAGGGTTTTGCCACTCCCAATCCTGCTCCTGGGTTTTGCAGGTGGGATGTGGTTGCAGTGCTGGGATTGAGGGGAGCCACCACAAGACCCACTGCATTTGGGGTGTGGGTTGGTGGGTCATTCGCTCAGTGATAAAAAGAATGTCTGGACCACCCATTGGGATGTGCCTGAGTGGCTCCACGGGGCTTTGTGGGTTAAAATGTTATCAAAGTGTCCATTTGGGGCAACTTTGCTTGGGCAAAGTGAGGATGTTACACATCTGGAGCAACCCCTGCCCAAACCCATGGCACTGGAGCTAAAACATAGGTGGTGGGGGATTGTGCCACCCTTCTGTCCCTACAAGTAGGGTGATAGAGGCATTCCTGTTGTAGTTTGGTAGGCAGGAGGAGGTTCCATGTGCTGTGGGATTCTGAGCGTCTATGGAAGCAGCCTTGTGTGCAGTAATCTAAGAGCTGCCTGCAGCTCCCCTTTCAACCTATAATAGCCATAGCTGAGAGAGTCAATCCATATCTATTTAAAGCACTTCAGTAAATAAAGATACTATATAAAATCACAGTGGCCCTTTACTCTCTCCTTGCTTCTAGGATTTCTCTTTCAAAAGAGACAGGGAAGGGATAAGGACTGTTAGGAGTCTCTTAGTTTGGATGGACAACCTACACCTCGCAACAGTGGTCTGGAGCCAGGCACCAACTTGTGTCACTACCTGTGCCTGTAGCAAGCAGCAGCCCGGACTCATGGGCACCTGCAGGGTGGTGGCAGGGAGAGGACCGAGATGTGCTAAGCTCCTTTAATCTCCCCAAATAATGACAATGGAGAGGGGAGTACACATTTTCTTACAGACCTTTTATTACAAGCAGTTTTCCTGCCTTCTCTGCCACAGTGGAGAAACTCCGATGGTGTGTTCGTGCTTGCGTTTTTCCGTGGCAGGGAGGTGACAAGTGGGAAGCTGTCTTTGCAATGCAAGCCTTCTGTAATGCTAATGGGAGCTGCAGGTTGGCGCTCCCCTGGAGGTTTTCTTTCTTTTTCTTTTTTTTTCCCCTTCCCAAAGACTAACCAGGGAACACTTGTTGAAGGGTAAAATTAAAAAGCCGGTGGCGGTTTATTTTGAGGACAGTGTGTTTGCTTTCACATCATGCTGGAGGGAATTGCTCTGCTACTGTCAGCAAATAAATAAAATAAGAGCTTTGTTTTAAATTAGACTTTCTTCTGGTAGCTAATTAGGCGAGCTGGTACCTGCAGTTGCATTACCTAGGCACCAACTGTACTGTGCATATTTGAGGCATATGGCTGGTGTCGGCAGCTTCTAAACTTCATTAGCCCCTTATGGGTTTTTTTTGTTTTTTGTTTTTTTTTTTTTAAATATCTCTTTAATTGGATGCAAATCCCTTGGGGCTCTGATGGCATCAATAGAGTCCTTCTTGGGTGGATGCCCACGGAGCCCCTGGCATGGATCCGGGACTCAGATGTCCATGGCAGCTATGGCACCACGTGGCAAGCACAGATTCACTGTGGGTGCTGGTGTGATGCTTTCCAGGCACTGAGAGGAAAGGCCTGGGTTCCTAACTGTGAAAATAACTACTCGAAGCTCTTTTTTGAGTGCCAGAGCATCCAGCCCTGGTATCGGGAGGGAGCTGAGTGAGAGTGGGGTTGGAGCCATGGTCCCTGTCCTGCCTGGCAGCAGGCATGAGGGAAGCCGGCAGTTTGGCTTTTGCCTCCTCTCCTTCCCCCCAGATGTTAGGCTGCTTGGAGATCCTGTCGGTCCTGTTGGTAACGGAGATCAGCCCCCGGGCAGCTGTAGTGCTGGCGTCTGAGCAGAGCCCGTCGGCTCCTCGCTGGGGAGGAAGGCTCTGGGGGCATAGTCCTCCTCTCTCTCACACCCCAAAGGCTGCTCCCGTGTCTGAGGGTCCACAAGCCGAACCCTGAGGTTCTTGGGCTTTGTTGTGGGATGGTTCACAGCCCTCACCCTGCGTCATTTTGGGTGCGTTTTAGGAGGGAGGAGAGGGAGCGCTGCCTGCCAACCAGAGTGGGGAAACCGGATTGTCACCTCATGTACCCTGGGTCCGTACCCTGGGCCCATGCCCTGGGCTTTTCTCATCGGGATCAGCCTGGCCCTGCCTCCTCGCTCGGCTTTTTTCGGAGCCGGCCTATCCAGGGCTTGACTTTACGGAAAAATTAAGCAGAGCTATTACCCCGGGATAACTACACGGCCCTTGCACAAGGCAGTGGGTGCTTCCGATCCTTCTGGCCACCCCGGCAGCAAGTGCTGGCGGCTCATGGTCACCTCCCTGGGAGGAGGGATGTCCATACCTGCCACCCTTTCCCCCTCTTGTGTGCAGGGGGGAGGTGGGGGTGGGGTTCGCCCCACACCCCTCTACCCCCTTCCTGGAGCTGCTGCAAGGGCTACCCCCATCCCACATTCCTCTTCTGTAGGAGATAAGGATCCTGTCTGGCGCCGGGGTTTCAAATGTGCTCCCTGATTATCTGCAGGCGCCGGGGCAGAGCCCCAGGCAGCAGATAAAGAGAGAAAGGGAGGAGTGGGGGCTGCTGGGGGGTGAGGGCTGCCTCCAGCCCTGTCCTGCTGTCCATCTGCTCCACAGCCCCCGACCTCGCTTAGCATCAGTGCTGCACTTAGAAAATTGTTAATCCCACTTGCAAGGATGTTTTAAATATTGTTTCTATTTTTTTTTTTTTGCATGCACATGTGGGGCTCCCGGGGCTTTGTGGCTGCCAGAGAGGACTTGCGGACAAGGCCTGTGTGGAGATGGAAGGGGATGAGGGAGAAGCTCAGCAGATTGGTCCATTGCTTTCCATGCTTGCCCAGCAACAGACTGCCTCCCAGCACAGTGCTTTGCCTCCTGCCCATGGCTGTGTGAGGTTTTGGCACCAGAATGGCACTACAAAGCACACGCTGGTACTCTTCTCCTCTGGAAGGGAGGGCATGTATGCCCAACATCGCATGCCCAACATTGCATGCCATGGTGCAGCAAGCCTGAGACATTGCCAATGGACATTGCTCCCCTGCCAGATGTTGTATTGCACATCTAGTACTGCATGTCCCCTACCAGTGCCTTGCATTGCCTGTCTTGGCCTTGCGGGCTCTCCCTAGCTCCTCAAGCTCAGCTTGGCAAAGATACTGAGTTTTGAGCAATAGGGCAGGGCCTTTATCAATTGGATGAGTCCACAACGGGACAAAAGCTCCTATCATGCTTGTGTCCTGGCTGTGGCATCTCTCTGTGTGCAATTAAACTCCATGTGTCTCCTCTCTGCCAAGAAATCTGGAGGCAAAGGAAGAGGCTTATCTTCCTGCTGGTGGCTGGAATGCTCTTGCAGCCCAAAGGCATTTCTCTGCTGTGCTAATGCTGGGATCTAGAGAGAAAAAACAGGCGAGTTTTGCCCTCTCTTTTCACTATTAAGCTTATAAATAACAGTGCAGCGTCCTGGGGAGGGGTTTGGGTTTTCCTTTTGCTTAACTTCTTTTTTTTTTTTTCTCCAAGTGTAACTGTGCTGATATCCCAGAAATGTGATCTCTCCCACTTGTAAAGCCCAGCTTCTGGCCTTCTCCTTTCTCCTCCTTCCTTCCCAGGCATTAAAGAGCCAGGCCTTGGGATGAACTGGTGGGATCTTGCATCCACTGGGATGCTCTACGACATACAGGGCCTCTGCTTTATGGTGTGATCTCTCTGAAGCTTCCTGCATTAATATTTGATGCTCTTCCTTGGGGTGAACATTAAAAAGAAATGACCACTATAACCAATAAAAAAACAGCAAAACCAGTGCTTTTTGGTTTTTAGTGGGGTGAGAGAAAGAAGGAAGGGGGGGAAAGCTGAAATGCAATCGTTTTTTATGGCTTCCTGAAATGGCTTGGTTGTGGGTTGGAAGCAGCAGGTCAGGAGCAGAAGGAGCAGATAGCCCCATGATCATCTGCCTACTTGCATCTTTCCCTTTCAGGTCGTAAATATAAAACCACTACTTGAAAAACAAAAAGCTCGTTAAGCTGTTAGCAGGCTCCCTTTTGGAAGGTCATAAATGTGTCTCTTAGCAGGCGTTTTCATTCCAGTCACCACTGAGGCATGGGCACTTGGTCCCCTATGGGGCTGAAGGGAGGTCACTGCTTATAGCAACACCACTAGCTGGTGTGGTGGTGGGGGGGCCTGACTGCACTCCTGAAGGGAGTAACATACCACCACCAGAGGTTTGAGCCTCCACATCCATTCTTGACCTGTGCCTTGGTCTTCTACATGAACCTTGAAGTATCACCTCTAGGTATGATGGTGCTCCAGTGAAGAACAAACTGCACTCACTCTGCTGGTGTGTTGGTGTGGAGTCAGAGTCATCTCTGCTGAGCAGGGCCCGTGGAACTTCAGGTTCTCTTATGAAGTGTCTGGCAAGGTGATAAAAGACAACAGAATATTTGAAATTAGATAAACTTTGTGGTAATGGAGAGCTGGGGGTGGGGTGAAGGGGACAGCATCATGATGAAACATTTCTGCCAAGGATCTCCGAGCAAGGTTGGGTTTACAGTTGTGTTGACAATGATGAGCAGTGGCCCTTGTTGGCTGTCCAGTGGCAGGGGCAGGCACCTCAGGCAAGGGCACAGACTCCTGCCTCTGCAGCACCTCATTGATTTTACTGCAAATAGCTTGGCTCAGCTCCTTGCAGCTTGCTGAGGTGCGTGGTAGAGATGATCCAAATAAACAGCCCAGCAAACAGCAGAGAGGAGGAGAAGGAGGTGGCAGTGAAGAGCATCCTGTTGCCTTCTTCTAGGAGATGGTCTACTTAGGAGCAGCCAGGAGAGTTGATTGGCCTTCTGACTGGTGGTTGATCTAAATGGAAATTGTTTTGAGATGTGTGTTGTTCTGGTGTAGTTTTTCCACTCTCTGGCTGCATTGCAACTAGACAAAACATCTTTGCAGATCCAATGCCCTGGTGAAGGGATTGGATGTGGGAATGGAGGGGAAAGAGATCTGAAGCAGGTACCATTGTGACCCATCACATCTGTGGGTGCAGAAGCAATACTTCCTGGTGTGGAAAGAGTATCAATATTTTATGGCCTATTTTTCTTCCAGAGAGATAATTTACACACTGAGAGTAAGGACACCCATCCCTGTGACCTCTTTGTCATTGAGGGCTCTGGTATTTTTTCTCTTGGTTACACCATGTGCTGAAAATGCAACTGCTCTCACATTAACATCTAATTAGTAGCAGCTAAAAAAAAGGTGCCTGAAACAGGAGGAGAAGGAAAAGGGCAAGAAATGAAAGATTTAGATCATCTGGCTCTTCCTTAGGGATTGTTTTAGTGGTGTTTTGTCCAGTCTTGCTCAGAAGTCTCCAGGGTCATTACTGCTTCCCTTGGAGGCCATTTCATTGTGTATTGAGAGAAACCTTTATAAATGTAAAAGCTTTATACAATTGAGGTAAAAGAAACAGATTGAGTCATTATATTGTTCTTTGTAATCAGCTTTGCTTTTCATTATTTTCCTCCCCAAAGCCTGATTGATGCTGGGAATTTTTAAAGAAAAAGCAGGGAAATGGCACGTGGGAAGGATGGTGGGAACAAGCTGCCTGCATCTGATGTGTTCCTGTGTATCACTCTCCTTACCCCAAAGGCCCGGGTGTGTTTGGATGTCTTCAGGAGCTGGTCTGCTTGCTAGCTGTGCCAGATTTAGCTGTGGTGTTGCATACTGGGGCCTTGTCTGGTGTTCTCACCACCTCTTGCAATGGTGTCCAACTCGTCGGGGCAGCTGCTCACTGCTGTAGCCTTTTAATTTAGCTATTTTTAAATATGACAGTAATAGCACAAGAAAAGGCTGCAGGTGAGCATCAGCTGGTGCAAAGATGACCAGAAATAAAGGTACAAAATAGGATTGGGCTTTTGTGGCACCCTTGCTGCTACACTGCCTTGGGATGCGTGGTGCTTGGGTTCTGGGAGTTGTGCCCTTTGCAGGGCATGCAGCATCCTATGTCTCTGTCTCTGACACATCAGGTGCTTTTCTCTAGTGGCCTGTTCTAGGTGAGGCTTCTTTAACTAGGTTTCTATATCTCCTAATGTCCCAGTGTTTTTGCTTTTTTTTTTTTTAACCTTACCAGTCTGATGGATAATTCTTCTTTAAAGTGCCTTGGTTCCTTTCTTGTTTTCCCAAACCATCATCCTTCCTTCTCTGGTATTTTATGCTTTCCTTCTCCCTGCTCGTCTCTCTTGACATCCCCATTCTCATCCCTAATGTCTCCCTTCACTCCCCAAGTCTGCCACATCTCATCTTGGCTCTCCAAGGGGAGATGCTCTAAATTCAGGCAGGCTGCCAGTGTAAAAAACACCAAAAAAAATGTCCTTGTCCTTCCAGCCCTATGAGCATTATGGCTGTTGGCCCTCAACAGTTCCTATATGCCACTGCCCACATGTACATGATAAGAAATGAGCAGCGGGCAGCAGATGCTGTGCATCCAGCTGCTGTTTCCTTGCCCATGTGGTCCAGTGCACAACCAGCTTCAATCCTTCCTGCAGGAATGCATGAGGTACTAATCCTGGGTTCTGCCAGAGCAAATGGAATGTACATCTCTGCTTGCGTAGGAAATGCAGAGGAGCTGTTTTGGGGAAACTGAGTTTTGCTTTGGTTTTATCTGGTGAGCTGAGGGATTCCATCCTCTGCAAGGAGCAGCTGGTTTTCTTCAAGCAGCTTAGTCAGGCTGATACATCAGAAGTTTGGTGCTTTGCCCATGCCCTGACATAGTTGGTTTAACAGCAGAGGGTGCAGCAGAGTTGCTCTGTGGTTGCTGCATTTCCCAGCTGTGCATGCAGCTGGGGGTGCGCCAGTATAACAGAAGTGACTCCTGCTGTGATCCAAACCAGTCCTGAGCATCGCTGTTCTTTGATTGCAGCTCCTCCTTCTAATAGCTCTATAGCTCACTGGGGTTGCTTGCATCCCTGTGCCCCCCTCTTTTCTCACCCCTGGAGCACCCCATTTGCTATGGGTGGATGGAGAGGGAAGACATGGGGTAGCAGCTTGGGCTGGCAGCCATGGGGGAATTCCCCTGTGCAGAGGGACTAGGCTGTGAGCCTGCCGAGCCAGCTTTCCTCCTGCACAGCCGGGCTGGAGCCTGCCCAAGCATCAGGCTCTGCAACCTCCCCAGGCTTCCTGGGTCTGCGCCTGCGATAGTGTGCCAGGTGGCTCTTTCTGCAGGGCTTTTGGAGGAGTAAGAGCAAGAGAAGAGACATAGAAAGGAGAAAATACCTCCGGTCCCAGTGTCTGCTGGGCAGGACCTCCTCTCTCCTGAGGAGAAGGATGTGGGGCAACTCACAGTGCTGAGCAAGTGTGCCCTGTGTCAGCTGATCAGCTTATCTCCATTGTGCAATGCTCAGGGCCTGGTACCAGGGTCTTTTGCAATGCTCAGAGCATCCTTTAATGTCAGAGCCCTGCCAAGAGGTGTCTTGAAATGCTTAGAGCCCTGCACAGAGGCATCCTGGGGTGCATGGAGTGTCCTGCACCAGCATATGCTGCTCAGTGGTGACATTGTCCCCGGGCTTTCCTCCTTTTGCCAGAGGCGCTGCTTGTGCATACTGCTGCAGTGGGCTGAGTCACCCATACGCTGCTGGGCACCCATGTGGGAATAGCAGAGGGGTTTACTTATTTCAACCAGTATAGAGAGGGATGGAAAGCTCAGGAGCTGCATTGCTCAGCAGGTGAGATAGGTTGAGTGATGGGCACAATTTTTCCTCAAGAAGTGCCCTTTTGGGCAGAGGGAGAGGTTTGGGGTTCCTCTGCTTTGGAGCTGCAGGAGCAGGTACCCGGAGCTGTGGTGGTGGCTAGGCTTGCAGGACGGCTGAGGCCAGATGTTTCCCAGATGTTACTCACTTCCTGTCTGGCTCCTCTGTGTTTAGCTTTTTATGTACTTGTTTGTTTTGGACTACAAATAAAATATAAAAAGGGTTTTTATAACCCTGTTCCCACGAGGCTGTGAGTTCAGGATATAATCTGAGGTCTATTCACTATTGTCTTGATCCCTCTCCCTGCCCCCGGTGTTGTCCTGGGCACGCACAAACTCACACGCTGCTTTTGTTAAAGATGTTTTTTCCCACATGACGTCTTTCTCAACGGGCCACAGCACCGGGCATTTTTCCTTATCCCCTCCTCTGTCACTCAGAGAAGCGGTGGGAAGATCCTTGGCCAGTTACGGATGGAGGCAGGAGGAAGAAACACTTTTCTCAGTCTAACCTTCTCCTTGCCATGGGCTGTACTGTTAGGAGGGTTCTTCTGTACACATCTGAGGATGGGAAACTCATTGCACTGATGTATTCAGCATCCTGATGGGTTACTCTTGTGTCAGAACTTTGCCTTACTGGGCAGAGGGATGCCTTACTGTTTGGAAAGGGTTGGGGGGGGGCGACGACACATGACAGGACGGGGAATGCAGAGGGAATGACATTGTCACATGGACCACTTTTAAACAAAAAAGGATTAAAACACCTGGGTTAAAGGTGCTTGCACTTGATCAGGTAAAGCAGGGGTTAAAAAAAGAAAAGAAAATAAGGGTCAGGAGTGATATTCCATAAGGGAATACTGTTGGCTTAGGGGTAGGGAGGAGGGAAAAAAAACTTGCCTAAAAGTTTGTATGTTCTGGCATGTACGTAAGTCCCAGCAACTGCCATAACCAATAGCTGTTACAAAGGCAGCCACAGTTTTCTTCTCCTGGAAAGAACCCGGAACAGAACTGGTCCTGCTGCTTAGTGACTTTTTCAGTGGATGCTTTCCTACCTGTCCCCCTGGGTCTTGAGCATCCACTATGCTACCTGCTGGGCTCAAACAAACACGGGGAAACAAAATAAAGCTGGTGGCATCCCTTTAAAATGTGTATGTTTAGCTCTTTCTGGCCTCTTCTTGCTTCATTTTTTTTCCTGCCTGTTGGGGTTAAGGCCCCTTTTCCTCTTTTCTTTCTCCTCTCTTAATTGCCTGTTAAATAATTTAAATATTTAGGACTAAAGGGCTTCAATTATCCATTAATTTACATTAGTAATTTATACATCAGGCTGAATGGACACGCTGTTAGTGTAATGGGTCCCTGCGGACAGGCAGAAGCTGTGCTGCAGTGCGTTTTCCTGGAAGCACAGCCGTTTCTTTACACCTCTCAGCCTTTATTTCAAGCGTGTGGCAGGGAGCCCACTGCCTGGGCACATGCAGGGCCAGGCTGCAGCGGAGCCCAGCATGCTCCTGCATGCTTGCAGCTGGCAAATGCAACCCTGTATTCTTGAGAGAGGGTTGCTTGGGTTTGGATGTATGTGGGTTGGTTTTGTTTCTTTTTCTTTCTCTTTTTTTCTTTCCAGCTTGAGCTGTGCTAGCAAGAGCCTGGCACTGCCCAGTGCAATTCCTGTACTATAGGAAGCATATTCTCCTCTGATCTCAGCTGCAAGCAGGAAAGTTCTTGGCAGGTTCTGGCTTATACTTAGCACTAAATTTGAGACTAAACCCTGGCTTTAAATTCAACCAGAACAGCTATATTTGCTGCATAGGTCTGCATTTTATGATTGCTTCTTGCTGGCACCGAGGAATCCCCGTTGAGGGCTCCAGTAGGCACCAATCAGCTGAACTGGAGGAGCTCGGCGTGCTTCCAGGAAAACTCATCTATCTAGGAGCAGGAAGAGACATGTGGGAAGGTGCTGAAGGATCCTCAACCCTGTCTGCCACCTCCTTGATGAGTGCATGTGTTGTAAGCCCTGGTTTAAGCCTCACCTGTAGATGAGGCTACCTGGCCAGGATTGAATGTGTCATGTGGTGGTGGACAGGGCTGCAGGGGCTTTCTGAGGCTAAGCCCCTTGGCTGCAGGATAAAGCATCCTTGGGGATGCTGTGGAAGCAGGGCTGGTAGGTGACTGGTGCTTAGCCTTAAAGACTGGTGGCCCCTGGGGCTTGACAGCTGTCACCTTACCTCCTGTTACACTGCATCAGGACAGAGATGGAGCAATACCTATTTTTTTACATTCAGAAATACCATTTTGGGGGGATTTTGGGGGTTTTATGTGCTTATATGTGGTTGGTTTGAACCCAACCTCATCACCACCAGCCTTGGGCTCGCTGGCAGCCATGGTGGTCAACTCACAATACTATAGCATTGCTGGCAGCTTGCAGGCAGCTAGTCCAGCCAGGGCAGGGACAGCCAGGCACCATCAGGATCTGCCCCTGCTGCAGCACAGGTGTTGGGCAGCATCTAGACTGCCCCACTCCAGGGCAGGATGGAGGCCATTTACTGATTGGTCTCCAGGGAAGAACAAATTGGAGCTGAACTCCATCACTGTGGGCCACTGGGGATGTGGGCACATGCCCTGCTCAGGGGGATGCTGGCCCATGTCCCTGAGCATGGAGTTCTGCACCAGCCCTGCCTGCCCTCCCAGAGCAGAGGTCACTTAATGACTCTGATTACCCACAGCATGGTGGTATTTAAAGCAATTAGTGCAAATCACTTATGGAAATGCAGCTGCTGGGGGACAGAGAGGAGAAAAGGACAGGACTGGGGGCACTGTGCTCATTTTCTCTTTTTTTCCATGTGCTGTGTGTTTAATGCTCAGTGTGCATGATCCTTTGCCCCTGCTCCCTGGAGAACTTTCTGGATCATCTCTGGTCCCTCCTGCTGCACATACCTTGCAGGTGCCTCTGAGCAAGTGTCACTGCTATCTTGGCTAAGGCTGTGCCTTGGTTGTCCTAAATCCATTCTAGCTATGCTCCAGTTTCGAGGCAAGAGATGCTCAGTGCATTTGTCACTCTAATTCAGCATCCAGCATTGGGAATCGGTGTCCCAGACTTAATTTGGTAGTGTTGTGCCTTGTTAGCAAGCATTCTATTTTTTTAGGGCAATTTTTATTGACACCTCACAGTCCTGTAGCAACAAGTGAGAAAAGAGGGAGGGGAAGGCACAGGAGGAGGGAGTGCGATTTGTGTTTCGGTGTATCTCTGCATGTAGGTCCGTACAGATTGCAGCATCAGTGGGGATGCTGCCGTGTGGGGTGGTACAGACCCCCCAGAGTTGGGACATTTCTAGCTCTGGCATCTGTGGCACCTGTGCTGAGGAGAGGATGCTTGTGGAAAGGCTGGCCTACCTGGGAGTTGGGATTTGGTCCAGGAGGCAGAGAGTTCTGGAGGACAATGGGAGGAAAAAGAAACTCAGCTCTGTGAGAACATGGGTTGTGTCCTGAGAAGAAAAGGTGGAAATTCCCAATGGTGAGAAAGGAAGAAACCAGCTGTGGCAGCTTGGGGTCCCATGGTATTTAAATGCCAGGGACCACAGGAGGGGAGGAGGGTGCCAAACAACACTAGGGAGCTCCTGAAGGCTTCCCACCTCACTGTTGATAGGAATGGGAACATGAGGAAAAAGGCTTTGTTTTGTAGGGATTTCCTTCCACTGGAGCATGGGTGTTTCTCCCCCCCCCCCCCCCCCCCCCCCCGGTGTGGGAGTGGGGAGGCAGCAATTCCCAGCAGTGCCAGGTGTAGGTAGGCAGTGAAAGTAGGCACCCACCAGAACCCTCTTCCCCAGACCCTCACAGTTTTAATGACCTGTAAAAGCAGGTGTGAAGTGCTAGGAATCTGGCTGGCTTTGGGGTTTAGAGGGAAAGGAATGAAACTAATTAAAGAACTTGCTAAAATCCTTTTGCAACCAGTCAGATGCCTCGCTGCGTGCTACAATAGGAAAGCCAAGCTCAGGTCTTGGGTACCTGCTCGCTGACCTGCACTTGGCTGTGGTGATTAAAGTACAATGGAGGCAAGGGCATGGGGAAGCGTTGTCCTCTACACTAGTCTTGGTGATTGTTTGGGGTTTTTATTCTTTAAAAGGGATATTGCTGAAAGAGGGGGGAGAGAGAAGTCTTAATATTCAACATCAGCAAGGATTATTTAATTTTCTTAAATCTTTTTCTATCCCAGTTCTTCCCCTCCCCCTTTTTTCCTTCTGTTTGTCCATTATTGTCACAGTAAAATGAGAAAGGAAGAAAAGGGCAGAGAAAGGACAATGAAAATCAAAATATTTCCAGCCTCCATTTGTAGTGATTGGTTGTTGTTGTTTTTTGGGCTTTTTTTCTTATCATAGTAACAAATCTGAGAGATTAAGGGCAACTTTAAAGACTTTAATAAAAGGACCTTAATCAGCCGCTTTTGTGATGTTCCTCCCCCCGCTGAATTAATGGGAAATTTGGGGCATCAAATGGACCTTTTCTTTTGTTGTTTTTTTTAATGATTAAGAAATGATGCAATGATTAAAATGATTTAAAATCAGTGCAGCATTGCACCAAGCACCTTCCTGCATTGATTTTGAATGCCCATGGGGTGGGAGATGACCTTGCCTGGTGGGTCTGGTCATGGCAGCTCTGGCATGGGCATGGGTGATGCTGCCAGCCCAGCTACAGGGCAAGCTGCAGAAGAGTAGGAAAAGTGCTGGGGAAAGTAGGGCAGCATCTGTCGAAGGGCCTGCAGAGAGGCTGGCTGGAGGAGGTGAGGAGCATCCTTAGAGCCAGCTTTGGCTTCCCAGGGTTTGTGGGAGCTGGCTGGGAGGAGAGACTGGGTGAGAAAAAGACCAAAACGATGGCAAGGGGAAACACTTTCTCCTTTTGCACTACATGTCTCCTCTCTGCAGCCAGCTGCATGAACTTTTTCCTTTACCTTGTTTGGCTTATGCCATCCTTCACTTCTCTGTATCAACTTTGTTGGGGTGGAACATGCACAGTCCTCCTTCTCTGGGTCTTACCACTCAGGACCATGACACCTTATGAGACACTTTTAGAGGGTATGGTCAGTGTTTGGCATCTGGATGCTAAGAGGTGAAACCTGCTCCCCTCCGGCTTGTGGCCCTTGAGTGATGTGCATGTCCAGGGAGGGATGCTTGGAGGTGGCATGCCTGGTGGGCAGAAGAGCATCCTTCTCTTCCCAAAGAGCACTGAGTGATTTGCAGCCCTACTTGCTGCCAGTTTAAAGTTGGTTTTCATGCCTGAAGCCAAGGCAGTCGCCTCCGGATTTGCATGTTGAGGGAAGTAAAAAAACAACCAACATTGCAAAACAGCCGCTTGGAAATTGCACTCTCAAGGGGAATGCTGGGGAATTTACATTTTTAAATATGTATGTAATTTGGGCGAAGGGGAAATGGCTTTCTGTCTGTGAAACCGGCAACTTTCTTTCTCACGGAGTTAGCATTTTAAAACTGCATTGCTCATTTGAACAGAAGACCCTTTCCTCCCCCTTCCCCCAGGGAGAGGTTGCATCTTGCACTTGATTTACCGCAGTTTGAATGATAATTAATAATTCCTTGGACTTTCTGGCGTTAACTGGGGCAACAAGTCCCTGTTTGTTCCTTGTTTTCTTTTCCCTTCTCTCTTTTCTTGTTGAAATTATTATTCTTTTCAAAACAGAAACACACTACATGCCGTACATGTGAATAAACAGCGTACTACCGCATTATCTGCTGCTGGCTTTTTTCTTTTATAAGCCAAAGCAAATAAATATAAGTTCACATAATTATTATATCCATTAAAAATAATGCTGTAGCTCAGTAAACAGAAAGAACTATACAACAATACCGTGACAATGGAATTAAAATAGCACAAAGAAAAGTGTCTGTGCCCATAACAAGAACCAGCGTTAGATGAAATGTGAGATATTTTTCAAACATAACTGCTTTCCTGAAGGAAATGTATAAAATAGCACAAAAGAATTAAGCACAACAGAGTGTAATGGGGATTTGCTACATAGTTCCTCTTCCTTTTTTCTTTCTTTTTTTTTTTTTTCTTAATTCATTCTCCTTTCTGGAGGTATTTATGGGGATGTATGAGGCACACAGCTCTGCCCTGTTAAAAGTAGAAATAAGAAACAATTTACTCCAATCTGCCTGTGCCCTGTTATACATCTATATAATGAAAAATGAAGAGGGTTTGTACCATAAGGGATCTCAGCTGTTTACACTTCTCAGGAGGCTTCGCTTTCGATTATCATAATCATAAAGATAAACAAAAGAGTAGTGGCTCCATAAATACTCCAGCATAATGCATAGTCAACGAGAGAAATTTCTCTCCTCTGAACTCCCAGAAAGGAAAGTTGCTGCCAGAGACTGGGTGTTTCCCCTTGGAGGATTGGGATGATTGAGATTTGGGCTGGACTTTTAGCTGTGGTTTACAGTGTCACTGGGATGCACAGGGGATGACACCCCATGCAAGGGGTTTCCCTTGCTTTTAGTTTTCCTCTCAGGCTTCTTTGCAAAAGCCTAACCTGGGGTTTAGCTAAAGAGATGACAATTCTATCTTTATTGATTTATTTTCAGTCAGGTGATGTGATTTTCAGTCAGGTTATTGATCAGTAAGGCCACTGCATGCAAAAACATCCTTGATGCTTCCTGAATCCTTCTTCCCGTCGTTTTCTCAGCACAAACTGCTTTCTGGTTTTTGTCCTGTGTTCCCCCCACCCCGCTTCCCGTTCACTCCTGGCTTAATGAAGGTGCACAGCAAGGGAGGCCGGCTGTAGGCTTTTCATTTGGCTGGGAGAGGAATCTGCTTATTTTTCTTCCAAGGGTGTAATTAGGGCTGGCTGGGTGCACCCCCTCATTACCCATGCTGGGGAGGAATGCTCTCTAATTATAATGCTTGCCTGCCACCGGGCGAGGGGGAACTGCTAACCCATCTGGGATGCCGCTGCGAAATGGCTGTCTGCCCTGATGTCCCTCTGTCCCGGGCTGGGTGGGCTGCGGGAGGAGCTGGAGGTGATGGGGGCTTGTTTGGGCTGGGTTTACTCTAGGGTTTGATGGCAGGTTTTGCAGGAAGTTTGTGCATAGGGACCATAAAACTCCTGAAAGAGGGCAGTGGATGGAGGAAAATGAGCTGGTTTGTCAGACAGAGAAGTTTTGGGGGAAAGGTTAAGTGGTTCTTCCCAAATTTAGTTATTAATAAAAGATTGGTGAGAATGGAAAGGCTCTATTGTGTTGCATAGAGGGGGATAATTAGGTTTGCAATCTGCGGTACTGTGGAAGCAGCATGTCAGTCTGTTCGTGTTGCCAGTGATTCCTGCTGCTCCACATGGAAGGAGTGTGGAGGGGGTGTGTGTTTGCTCCCCAACTGCAGCCCATGCAGCCAGGCTTGCAGGAGTTGTCCCAGCTGGCAGAAGGATGGGCTCTACTTCTCTGGGGAGCAGAGAGGAAGACCTTTTAAATACACAACTCAGGTGGAGCAACACCTTCTGTGGACCCCAAACGCTGCTGTTAGTGAGGGTTGAACATATCTGCATGTTGAATGCTGTGGTTTTGTGGACCAGCCTTTGTTGAGTCTTTTGGGAGGTGTCAGACGCCACAGGGATGGGCATACCACGAGTATATCAATAGGTGGATATCCTATGGCTTTGATCCAGGCTGGAGATGAGATGCCAGGTACCAGTGTTCCTCCTCCGTACCTATGAAGGCTCCATGCTCAGTTCTTTGGCCTTTGCAGGCAGTTTGTGTCTGTCCCATCCTGTCCCCTCAATCCTTCTGCAGAGGGAGAGGTTAATGAGAACCAAGCTGAGTTAATGAGGCCAGGGGTTACATCAGCAAGCTCTAGCCCTCGGGACAGCAGTGCCAAGGGGCTGGTACAACCCCTGCGTCTCACTTTCAGTTCTTCCCAGCATGTTTCTGAGCCTGCTTTAAACAATTCAGAGCTTTTATAAGGCATGAAATTCTGTGGGCTCTGTGTAAGAAGCTAGCAGGGAGAGAGTTGGGGAGGAGGCTTCACTCAGTACAAGTGTCTTCAAATCTTCCAAACCCATCCTGAGTGACACCCTTTATTTTGGGTCATCCTCCTTTTTCCTTACTTTGCCTCCCATGGGATGCATCCCCAGAGGAGGCACAGTGGGTTGTGGCTTTGCTTGGCATTGCTTGTCCTCATGGAGACTTTGCCTTTGAAGATGCCACAAGCTGCTATCATCCCCTCAGCAATGCAGGGGGACTGTGCTGGTGTGCAGGAGGCTGAATTTGTGTGATGAGCAGCGGAGCAGGGAGGAGAAGGGGATGCCCGGGGAAGAGAGGAAGAGAGGAGGGAAGATGCTCAGGGTGCTTTTAGGAGGAAAAGCTGGCCTAATGGTTTACTGCTGGGCCTGAAATTATCTGAAGAGGGCACTCTGTGATGGGAGGCCCTGGGGAGCAGGGCAGGCCTGGATTGGTGATGCCAGCTTCCCCTGAGCCTCAAGACTGACTGAAATGTGGTGAGATGAAGACTGCATTGCATGTGATGATGCCTGCTCAGTGGGGATGCCTTTGCATCCCTTCGAGGCTTGCAGCAGGGAATTCCTCTGTATGGCAGACATTCTGGCATGAGAGAGAGCCATGCCACTGCTCTGGCGTGGCAATTTGCTTGATCTTAAATGGCAATAATGCTAATCCTTAAATGAGTCTTTTCATACATATTCCCTGGAGGCAATAGAAGGGAGGGACTTCCAGCTTTTCACATACCTCCTTGAGCCAAGCTGGTGGCAGAAGTATCCCCACTAGCTCTGTCTGTGGAGCCTGAGCTGTCCTCATCCCTGCCGGGGATTGGGAAGGCAAGCGGCGGCTCTCCTCCAATGCTGGAGATAAGCTGTCATTTCTATTTGTTTTTAATTTCTACTGGAGGATTTCTACCCACCCCGCAGGCAGGGATGGGTTTAACTGTTGCCTCTCAGGCCTTCGCATGAAATAGCGCTCACCCTGAGACAGGCATGAATGAGGGGAGATAGGGGCAGAAGGGGTTAAACACCCACCACCACTGAAATTTATTGCTGGAGTACCCTGCATCCTGACTTAATCCTTGCATCAAATTCCTGCCTGCCCGGTGTGGGAGGGATGCATGGACGTGAGTGATGGGCACAGAGCTTCAGCTGCTGTTAATGCTCCTGTAATCTTCCAAATATTTGGAGGGATAACAATTGCAGGAGAGGATTTTAACGCTTTCCTGCAGAGGTTTACTTGGCCATTGCTGAAAGGAGAATAGCCTTCTGGGCTTGCCATCCCTTGTACTATGGTTTTGGGGTGATGGGGTGGGGTGTGTCAATGCTCAACTCCAGCTCTGGTGCTGCAGCCCATGCAGGCTGGTGGTATTGGTTGGGGTCATTGGTCTTCAACCAAGTTGCAAAAGCTGGCTGCAAGCATCGGCAAGTCACTCTCTGGGGAACAGATGCTGTGGATAATCCAGATCAACCCCATCAGCTTAAAATGTGTGATGAGGGATGGGGGAGAGGAGGTTGGAGCAGAAAGAAGTCGTTGGTGCCTAATCCCTTCCTCCCTTTTCTGTATCACTGCTCCTACTTCACTCATCCTCAGAGCTTCAGGGTTTGGTCCCATGGGTTTGAGCCCTGGAGCTGCCCCCTCTGTGTCTCTCCTCCTCCAGATACAGATAGAGTGCTGAAGCCAATGCTCTAGCCCATTCTGTAGCACATTACACTTCAGCACCCAGCCACATGCCCCAAGCAGTGTGAGACTGTGGGATGGTGACAGCTTGGGACTTCCAAAACCCTCAAAAGGGAGCTGGAAAACAGGTACCCAGCTCCAGCGGGAAAGAGGAAGGCTGGCAGATGGGAACCCCCTGTAGATGTCTGCCAGGGAGACAGTGATTACAGTCAGTGTAGTGCACTTTCAAATATTTATTAGTTTGTCGTTGCTGGAAGCTTTATTGCTTGTCTGATTACAGTACTGGAAATCCTGGCTGTGCAGGGCTCCTTCTCTGGCTCTGCATGCAAAAGCGTCTCTCTTGCATGTGCTGTTCTTGCAGTCAGTGGCTGGAACTGTCATCTCAGTGGGATCAGAGCAGTGTTGGGCAAAGCAGAAGTAGCCACATGGAGGTGATGGTGTTGCACCACTTGGAAGGTGCTTTTGTGTTCATTATTTTGCAGTTTCTGCTGGATAGTCAGGGTAGCAGGAGCAGCAGCCATTCCTCCACACGGTGTGAGCAGCCTGCTTTCCCCACACTGCTGTATGTGGAGTTTATTTGGGGGTCCCCCTTGAGCATTAGCAAAGTGAGATGTTTCCCATGCAGTGGGTGGCCAGACACTGGGAAGGCAGATGAAAGGCTGGGTTGATGACTTATGATATACATGCTCAGCATGGGTCTCCTCCCTTTTTTCATCCAAAGTCCCTGTTGTTTCTCTGCCTTAATTCTTCCCCAGTGTGCTTAAATACCAGCAACTGTATTGTGCTAGAACCAAAAGCCCTGCCCAGCTGCAAATGCTTTTTTTCAGCCATGTAAGGCTGTTTTCTGGATTGAGAAATCAGCTTCCCGCTTGCTTTGCTCCTGTTCATGAGCAATGAGGAGCCTGGGGGAGCTGTGGGGCTGGGGCTCTGTGTCATGGTCCTGGTTACAAGTCTGCCACAAAAGCCCCACCATTTCCCTGTCTTATGTTAGAGCCACTTTTTTGGCCTCAGATGTCTCTTGGCCAGAAATAAAAGATCTCTCAGCTGTTGTGAGTTTGCAGAATTTAAATTTTCCCAGCAGCCATGATGCTCCTATCTTTAAAGGTTTGGGATTTCGTTTTTGGTTCAAACCTTAATCTGAGCAGGTTTTTACAGCCACCAAAAGCAGATGCTGGATCTGGTCGGGGCTGGGGACATCATCCTATTGTACCACCCTCATCCCCAAAGTCACTATGCCCCTTTGGAGAACAAATCCAAAGCATTGAGCTTGAGACTACCATCATGGTGATGCTGGTCTGACAAAGAAGGGGAAGAGTGGTTTTGGCAGGAGGCTTGCCAGATTGGTCAAGGATGCTTCAAACTAGATGTTTGGGGGGAAGGGGGCATCATTCCATTCCAACACATGTAGTCAGTTGCCAGCACCTATAATAAATGCTCAGGGCAATGTAGAGATATTTCAGCCACTCCAGCCAATGAGCTGGCTTCATTTGGAGCTTGTCTCAGATGCCTCTATACAAATGCCCATAGCATGGGGAACAACAAAGAGGAATTTGAGATGTGTGCATGTCTACGGGGGTATGATATAATAGGCATCACGGACACATGGTGGGATGGCTCTTATGACTGGTGTGTTGGAATGGAAGGTTACAGGCTATTTACAAAAAACAGGCCCAGCAAGCAGGGAGGGGGAGTTGCTGTTTATGTTAGGGATAGGCTGGAGAGTATGGAACTCTGTCTGGGTACAGGTGAGCAATTAACAGAGAGTTTGTGGGTCAGGGTTAAAGGGAGAACAGCGATGGGAGACATTATTGTGGGGATCTCTTACAGACTGCCTGAGCAAGAAGATTTGGTGGATGAAGAGTTCTACAGACAGATAGGAATAGCCTCAGGCCCTCGCAGGCCCTCGTTCTCATGGGGGACTTTAACCACCCTGATATCTGTTGGAGGGATGGCACTGTCTGGCATAAACAATCCAGGAGGTTCCTCAGTTGTGTGGAAGACAACTTCCTTCTGGAAGTAATAGAGGAGCTGACAAGGAGAGGTGCCATGCTTGACCTCGTCCTCAGCAACAGGGAAGGGTTGGTTGGAAATGTGACTCCAGCGCAGCCTTGATTGCAGCGATCATGGGATGGTCAAATTCAAGATCCTCAGAGCAGTGAGAAGAGCATGCAGCAAGCTCACTGCCCTGGACTTTGAGAGAGCAGACTTTGGCCTCTTCAGAAGCCTGCTTAGTAAGGTTCCATGGGATACAGCCCTGGAGGGCAGGGGGGCCCAAGACTGTTGATTGATATTCAAGGATCAGCTGCTGCAAGCTCAGGAGTGTTGCATCCCAACTAAAATGAAATGCAGCATGAGGGCCAGGAGACCTCCTTGGATGGATAAGGACCTGCTGAGGAAACTTCAAAGAAAAAAAGAGGCTTATAAAAGGTGGAAGCAAGGACAGGTGGCCTGGGAAAAATACAGGGATGTTGTCTGGGAAGCTAGGGACCAGGTTAGGAAAGCTAAGGCCCAGTTAGAATTAAACTTGGCTAGAGATGTTAAAGATAACAGGAAGGGATTCTATAGGTATGTAGCAAACAAAAGACAGGCTGGGGACAATGTGGGCCCACGCCAGAAGCTATTGGGAGAACTGTCTACCCTTTGATTTGGAGAAGGCTCAGGTTCTTAATGACATCTTTGCCTCTGTCTTCACTGGCAAATGCTCTGCCCACACCACCCCAGCCTTGGAAGGCAGACACAGGGACTGTGAGAATGAAGACCCTAGTTCCACTGTAGGAGAGGATCTGGCTCATGACCATCTTAAGAACCTGAACATGCACAAGTCCATGGGACCTGATGAAATCCAACCACAGGTCCTGAAGGATCTGGCAGATGAGGTTGCTAAGCCACTGTCCATCATATTTGAAAAATCATAGCAGTTGAAGTTCCCCACAACTGGAAAAAGGGAAATACAACCCCCATTTTCAAGAAGGGGAAAATAGATGAGCTGGGGAACTACAGACCAGTCAGTGTCACCCCTGTGCCTGGCAAAATCTTGGAGTGGATTCTCCTGGATGGCATGCTGAGGCACATGAAAAACAACAAGGTGCTTGGTGACAGAAAGCATGGCTTCACTAAGGGGAAATCCTGCCTGACCAATCTGGTGGCCGTCTATGATGGGGCTATGGAACTGATGGACAGGGGTAGAGCAGTTGATGTCATCTACCTGGACTTGTGCAAAGCGTTCAACACTGTCTTGCATGACATCCTTGTCTTTAAATTGGAGAGACATCAATTTGATAGGTAGACCACTTGGTGCATAAAGAACTGGCTGGATGGCCACACGCAAAAGGTTGTGCTCAATGGCTCAATGTCCAGCTGGAGACCGGTAACGAGTGGTGTCCCTCAGGGATCGGTGTTGGAACTGGTCTTGTTCAATATCTTTGTCAGTGACATGGACAGTGGGATAGAGTGCGTTCTCAACAAGTTTGCCGATGACACCAAGCTGTGTGGTTTGATTGATATGCTGGAGGGAAGTAATGCCATCCAGAGGGACCTTGACATGCTTGTGAGGTGGGCTGTTGCCAGCCTTACGAAGTTTAACCATGCCAAGTGGAAGGTCCTACACCTGGATGGGAGCAATCCCAGGCACAGCTACAGGTTGGGCAGAGAAGAGGTTCAGAGCAGCCCTGGACAAGGACTTGGGGGTGTTGGTAGATGAAAAAATGAACATGAGGTGGCAGTGTGCGCTCACAGCCCAGAAAGCCAACTGTATCCTGGGCTGCATCAAAAGGAGCATGACCAGCAGGTCGAGGGAGGTGATCC
>JASSUY010041624.1:0-26524 GCA_032466535.1 Forpus xanthops
TGGGTTGCCCAGGGAAGTTGTGAATGCTCCATCGCTGGCAGTGTTCAAGGCCGGGTTGGACATAGCCTTGGGTGACAGTTTAGTGAGAAGTGTCCCTGCCCATGGCAGGGGAGTTGGAACTAGATGATCTTAAGGTCAGTTCCAATCCTAACTTATTCTATGATTCTACGATTCTATAAAAACGGGTGACAGAAGGAAAAATAGAAAGACAAGGCAAAAATGAAGAGGAAGGGATTGTATTTAAGGGTAATTAAGGAAAAAGCACAGTGCAATGAGCAATAGACTAAAGGCAGGGTTAGTACAGAAAGCTAATAGAATTTGCTGAACCAATTGACATAGTTAGAAAAGAACAGACAAGCTTTCAGGCATGAAAGCCTTCTCTAAATCTGAAACAGCAGGGAGCACAATGAAACTTTTCAGGTACTGGGTCTCTTATTACCCACCCACAGACGTCAGAATCCTGACTAGTGAAGGAGGCATAGATTAATGATAGGTGACACTATTTGAATTATCCAAATACTGACACCCAGAAAGTATTAAGACACCACCAAATTAAGATATGCTACTATTACTATGGAGAAGGCAAATCTGGGGGTCTGTTCTCATCCCACTGTTAACTCCTCACATTCCCTGTGATCTTTTTGAGGAAAGAGGACTAACTTCAGGGTTCTTATGAGGCACTGACAATGAAGCACAACCTGCCTTTAGACCCACAGCTGACCCCATAAGCAGGGTAGAACGATTCTGGTCTTTCTTTTTGGTGAATTAAGAGGCCTATCCAGTCCCTGAAGGACAATCGAGGTTGTATAGAAGAGCACAGAACAATATTTAGTATGCCACAACATTCTCAGTTTCAGTTTAGTATTATTGTTTAAACATTGTCCCTTCTTAGGGCGATGGTATTACCACAGAGTTCAGGTATTACTATTGTTTCACATAGATGATTAAGTGCTGTGCCCAGTACACAGTAGGGGTATGTGTGTATCACTGTATGTGAATTGGGGTTGATAGCGAAGGATGCCGACCACCAGGAGTACGCTTGCATTCATTAGGAATCTGAGGTTCTCAGCATGGTCAGGGGTTGACACAACATCTTTTTCTGAATTTACTGTAATAAGGACAATATCAACCACCAAAAACCAGAACCAGTAAGTACTGTCAAGACAATCCTTCTGCTTCACTTTAAACTACAACAGTAACAGCAACGTGTTAGAATGACATACTGTTCCCCAGCTACTATTATTTATTGCAGCAGCTCCTGGAGGACTAGTAGGTCGAGGCCCTCTTGTACTTGGTGGTGTTTGTGATATACAGTAAATAATAGTCCCTGTCCCTAAAGCACCAAAACTAGTAAACTGACACACAACCTTAAATACTTGATACACTTTCCATACCAACGTAAATACCTCACTCAGATCAAGATGCTACAAGACACAAACATATGTTTCATAGTGTAGTAATCTGAACAGACTAATTAATATTTATTGGAGTTTTCCTTCTGTGTTCAAGAGAACTGGACTTTAAGGGGCTAAGAGAAGCATCTGCAAGACATACTTCTATTTCTAGCACAAAAGGGTATACCAAAAACAAACTTACTTATTAATAGCAAAGTAAACAAACCTAGTGACACATGCAGGGCATAATTCTGAACTTACATATACCTATACAAAAGAGATATGTTGACTTCTGGAGAGTCTTAGAGAAAGGAAGGTTTTTGTTTAGAGAAAACAAATACCACGCCTGAAAGGGTAATTCTTAAGAATTCTGTGGGAGTGAGGGTGGTATTTCTGTTGCATAGGTAAGTCCACCCTCTAGAAAAAAAAAAAAAATTGGGACAACTACTCTGAGTCACACATCTGCAAAGCCATTACCACTGTCACATTTCAGAAATGCTATTGTGAGTGCCTCTCGCGCTGACATCATTCACTGTGTATAACAAACCTACAATCTATTCTCTTCAGTAGGCCCACAGCTTTGATAGGTACTTTGATTTCTTTCTTCCCAATTTTTCCTCCTATAAGAAAGCTGAATACAAATTCTACCCTTTCTCCTTTAATTTTATCTTCAATGGTCAGATATTTCTTTATGACCTTATCTATAAACACTTGTTCTGGTCCTTATCTTCTGTTTTTACCCTTACTACCTCATTCATTTCAGATCTTCCTTTCTAGCCTCCCACATGCTCATGTCACATTCTTCTCTGTACAATCCTGTACAACTAAGGAACTTCTGCCTTGCCTTTTAGTCTGACCTGGTGTATCTTACCCACACCTTTAATCCATCAGTCCCCTGATTATGACATTTAAGTCCCTTCCCCCCATTTCAGAGTTTTCCTCTGCTTATTTATTCAACTTGGACCTTATTGCATCTCCTCCCCACCACTCTGGCAGGAGTTCCAGCTCTGACAGCTGACTCCCTATTTCTCTGTCAAACTAATAATGGTCTCTTCCTTGCTGCCCCTTTTTAGCCAAATAACAAGGCCACTGCCCTATTTTTCTTTTAAATTCCTTGTCAGTACTTCTGATGAAATGCCTACATGAAAAAGTGCAGCAAAGGCCAGTAAGAGCACCGGGGTAGGAATGGAGTGAAACTACTTTTGCCTAAAGCATACACAGCAAAAGCTACAGGTGCTTCCCCTGCTGCCTGTCCACTCAGGATTTGCAGAAACAAGGTCTGTGCTTAACCACTGTCCCATTCTAACCAAGCTCATTGCCTACTGTTTTACAAAATCCATTAGCTAGAATAATACCACCTCAGCCTCCATCTCCACATTGTCCATCAACTTTGAAGCAGAGAATGGACTTTAACTGAAGGCAGAATTTGGCCCTTTTCCTTAATTAAATATGGTTCTGTCAGAATGCTCTTACATTAGTTGGGGACAAAAAGAAAAGGAGAAGAAAAATTAAATTATGGAGAAAGGGTTTGAATCAGGGAAAGTCATTAAAAAGACATCATTAGATATATGGGAATTTAAGCAGCTTTTAACAAAGATTGCAGCTGGAAAGAAACCCTAAGTATATTTTAAAATTTGACAATTATGGTCAGCTTTATAAATCCTAATCTTTAAAAGACAACACTGCTATACATTGAGGAAGGATATGGAGAATATTTCATGCAAAGTCAATGATATTCCTAAAATTCAAGGACAGATAAGAGGTGTAGTTCAGTCTTATGTTTATAAAGTGCTATCCATCCACACTTGCATAATATATTTCTGCAGAATCCTAAATCACCTAATAGCGTGATGCATGTTGGCTCGAGTGCCAGCGTCAGAATGTTGCAATAAATTAAGTTCAAATACAGAAGCATAGGTCTGCTTATTTTTCTATGCACAGCTACACGTTTTCACACGTATAGCAAACACGTGACCAAAATCACAAAACAAAACCCCTGATTCTACATGTCTGTAAGATGACAAAACTTCCAGCAATATAAATGCAAAATGAACTGCATAGTGCAAAACCAATCCTGCATAACTGCATGCTACATCCTGCAAGATTCATACCGAGTTTAGAATAAGTAGTTAAATAATCACTAAGTGAATATCACATAAAAAATGGATTAATATCCAGAATCAGAAATGTCTGCTTCCAGCTTTACCTAAATATTGGCATGACAGAATTGAAATTATATGGACATAACCTTATGTATACCTCATCAGACTTTCTAAATACAATTTGTTAGAGTGGTCACCATTAAAAAATTTACAGCCTATTTTTTGCAAATAATTAGCATTACTCTGGCCTTTATGGGATTTTCTATAGTTAGTGTATAGAATCATAGAATAGTTAGGGTTGCAAAGGACCTTAAAATAAGCTAGTTCCAACCCCCCTGCTCTGGGCAGGGACACCTCTCACTAAACCATGCCACTCAAAGCTCTGCCCAACCTGCCCTTGAACACTGCTAGTAATAGAGCATTCACAACTTCCCTGAGCAACCCATTCCAGTGCCTCATCACCCTTACAGTGAAGAATTTCTTCCTCAGATCCAATCTAAACTTCCCCTGTTTAAGTTTGACCCTGTTACCCCTCTTCCTATCACTACAGTCCCTAATGAAAGGTCCTTCCCCAGCATCCCTATAGGCCTCCTTCAGATCCTGGAAGGCTGCTATGAGGTCAAAGATTATTAAAATGAAGTTACTGACTTGCACTTGTATTTATAAGAATGCTAATGGAAGATGCTGCATTCTGTCTGTTATGAAATTTTAAGTGTAATAATTTTTTTCTGGTTTTCATTTTTAAGCAGACTCCTCTAAGTTTCCACATATCTCTAGTAGCTGTAAAAAGTCTATTGGTGTGGGAACTGAATATCACTTCAGTCTACTGTATATGTAATAGCAATATATGCTTTTATAATAAAAACAGCTGGTGAAGGTCAGCACTTTTTCCACATTTGCTTTATATTGATATATGACAATCCTGATAAGAAAGAGATAGACCTGCCATATTTATAATGAATCATTTTATAATCAAATACTGTATGTTAAGCTGGTCTCTGGCCAATCTAACACCTGGTTGCCAAGTTCATAATTACTCTGTTCTACAGTGAAGTTCATGAAATAAATTAATTTCATGCCATTTTTGGTTTTACTCTAAAGTACATTTATTAGCTGGCAAGTATATACAACAATTAAAGTTTGCTAATTCAGGTCTTGATTTTTCCTATTGAAATTCTTTTGATGTCTCTTTGCTCCATAGTCTCAAATCCAATTCATTTTTTTATACTTATTTTACATCTTCTTTCTTTACTTAGTAATTTTATACTTTACAGACTTGTTCCAACTTGTTCTCTAGTGAAAACTTCAAAATATATATTTTTAACCAAACTGCAACAAGTCTAAAGCTAAAATCATGAACATGCTTAATATAAAATTACATTTGGATTGCTGAATTCTATGGCACATCCAGCCGTAATGATACACTATTTATCAATCCCTCATCTTTAATGTCAGACATGTTATGTTAAGCTAGCTTGTTCAAGTAATGGATTTACTGATTAGTTCCTGTTTTGGTCTATAATTGTTCAATGATTTCCTCAATATTAGCTTAACTAAAAAGCTTATATATAATTCTTTGCAATATGCTTGACAGAAATACAGAAACACTCACAAAAGAATCGAAGTTTAAGTTAATCAATAAAGGTTTTATCAAGAGTTTTTATTTATAGCTAATGCAAATGTTAAAAAAATGTTACAGCCATTAATTATTAGCAGTTTTTTTAAAGCACAAAGTAAGAGTTGAATAAATGTACTTTAAGACACTTAAAGCCCAGGCATTCTTTTTAAAATGACTAGCTAAAGAGCCCCTTGGGCTGTCTTTTTACTGCTTTTCAAAGCTCTAATAGCACTTTTTCACCAAAGACACACCCCTTGAATCCTCGGAGAGATACAATAGCATAATTGTTCTTTTAGGTTTTAAGGCCTTGACATATCTGTCAGGGAAAGAACAGTGAATAATAATACCAGAACTATTTTATGCAAATTCCACTTAAAGGTTTCAAGATTTTTGTGAGACTGATCTTGCTTCCTTGTTGACAGTTTTATTGTCACATTAGCTTTACATGAGAAAGTGGTAAAGTTTTCTTCTTTGTTAAATAATACCCCATTTTAAAATCTTTTAGGTAAAGTTAAAAACAAATACAAAAACAATGAGATAGAAACATCACTTTGGAAAGGTACCAAAGGAGAAATCAGTACTAACTTGTAAGAATTTTTCCCACTGGCTTTCATTTTTCAAATTATAAGCCGCACTCATTATAATGTGTAATATGTACAAAATGAATATTTACTTGCATATATGTGTATATTTACACACACATATAGGGTTATGAATAAAACATACCAGGATGTGTATTCTTAGGCTAGTCAATGATGAATAGCTCATATCTCAAGGTCGCAAAGCTACCAAATACTTTCTGTGTATCTATATGTTCATAGGCAGCTGACTGTATACAAACAAAATGCATGCTAATATGTTGTAACTGCTTGATTCAGCTGGCAGAGAGGGGAGGAGAAAAATATATGCATACATCACAGAAGATGTTTTTAGGTCAGTTTTGCAGAATTTCCTGAGATGTAGAGATCTGAACAATGCCCTGCCAGATACAGTCACAAATACATCTGTTGTGGTTTAACCCCAGACAACAAACCCCACACAGCCTCTCACTCCCCCCCCCGTGGGATGGCTGAAAGAATTGGAAGGGTAAAAGAAAACTTGTGGTTTCAGATAAGAACACCACTGCTCAGCAACAATGGAACTATCAGTGTGTTATCAATATTATTCTCATACAAAATCCAAAACTCTGTAGCTAAATCAAAGCTGTGTACCAGATACTAGGAAGAAAATTAACTTTATCCCAGCTGAAACCAGAACATCTAAGATACATTCACAAATACTCATAAGCACAGGATCTGTGAATGGATCTTAGATGAAGACTAGAGCCTGTCTACTCCAGTGCCAAACAGTACAGTATAGGTTTCTACAGAATTTACAATTTGATAATTCTGAAAAAGGATTTTTTTCTTTCTACTACACTGAAAACAATTCTGCACTTTGCCTTACTATCTTGTTCACTAAAGAAAGAAATAGCTTTAATCAAAACCAGAAGACTCTTTTGACTTATGTTTGAAAATATCCTCAGAATTCCGCAGACCATGGCTTTAGAGCCAGACCAGTCCAGTGTCACTCTTGTGACTCAGGTCAGAGCAAGAATGACTATAGCAAACACATGCTTAAAGAACAAGAGTTCAGCAGGGGTCATAACCCTCTTTGGGGGAATGCCTATAGGATATAACAAGGTGGGACCATTTTCCTTTCCTCTGTGTATTTGCATATGAAGCCAGAAATTCAGCTAGCTCTCAGGTCAAAATCTGTTACAGTAAAAAAACTGTACAGCAGAAAAATCTCATAGACGGGAAGAACAGGGCTCCCTGTTAGCCCAGCTTCTATGAAAAGCAACCCCAGAATGAAATCCAAACTTGTTGCAAAGCAAAAAAGGGAGAATACCCCAGAACAATCCCAATATTTAACTCTTGATTTTTTCACATTTATCTAACCCTAAAGGCCCAGATAATCCTTCCTGGGAATGGGAGAGGAGATGTGAATTGTGCTATATGGTACTATATCCTCTTCATGAGTAGTGATGTGTCCAAGCATACAGAACTCCTCTGCATACAGTCAGTAGGAAGAGAAGATTCACAGCACCCAAGAGATTTATGCTGTGCAAGTGTTTTTGTGATGGATTTTCCACTGTTCAAATGTATTCTTGTACGTTGATATCATGCTTCTAATTTGACTGTTTTCAAAGCATTGTCTCAACTTATAAACACCCGTTTGATTGCAGAGGCATGCAGAACTACTCAGTACTGGTGGAAATGTAACTCTGCTCAAGGGCATACTATGAATCTGTATGATTATGAAAATAATCCTGGATATTTAATATTCATGAGGAGCAAACATGACCTCCAATTTTAAGCTCTTACCTGAAAGCACTATTACAGAGTAAACTGCACAGAACTGTAGTATAATAAAAAGTTATTTTGCATAAAGTTGTGCAAAAAACTTCTACATTTAATGTAAAATTGATTTTTGTACCAAAACCAGTGGTATAAATTCTTAGTACTGAAAGCCATGAAACACCAGGTTCAAAAGTACTTAGTTTTCTCTTGAGTTAAATTCCTTATATAGACACAAATCAGATTCAAATTTATCAGGTTATACCTCATTTGCAAAAAATGTGGAGATTCACAGGGCTCTTCACTCCCAGAATGAACTCAATAAATATCTCTGATCTGCAAAAATCCACACTGTCATTTGGAAAGCAAAGGACTGCCATTGACCAGACTCCATCACTTAGTCCTGGTGGTAATCAGTACCTCTACCAAAGACCTACATCTAATAGAATTAATTGTAAGACTAATGGAGCAGCACTGTGTGAGGAATCAAACACAGTGCTCAGTGAACCCAAAAGATACAATGCTAATGAGACAGCTCCCATTGTCACAGAATTACAACAGCAACAACAACAAAAGACAATGTGCTATGCAGATTGGGCAAATGCAAAGACTTCTTGAGATTTTTTTTTTTCCTCCACCCACTAAGCTGTTCTTTAAGAAATTCATATAATTGAAATGATAGGTACTCAACCAGCTCTCCCCATTGGCTCAAGCTGGTCCAGATCTGCTGGATCCTCCATGACAGATAGTCTTTTTGATAGGGATGATGGGGAAAGAAAAGCCCTTAGAGAAGTCTGCCCAAAACTAATTTAGGAGATGATTTTCCAAGGCATGCTACAATCCCAACAAAAGCTATTTGTGAATACTTATGAAAATATGCACATTTGCTCCTTTCATTGTACTTAAAACCACAAACTGGAGGTCACAGGCAATTGAATTGGTATTTCTTTCCAAGATCAGTGGATGAGCAGTGGGTGGATGCCAAAAGTTTGGAAAGGAAGTATGCAGCTACTGGGTTTGCTGATAGATAAAAGAGAACAACTTTTTTTGTAGTGAGAAGAGACAGGAAGAATGACATGTTTTTTTGTGGATGTGGTGGTACCAAAATGCAGAACAGAAGGTGCCTGGATTTTCATGTTGTTGGTTTCTGTCTGATGCTAGAAGCAACTGAGGGACTGAAATGAAGTGGGAGGAAACCTGGTGACAGGACCCAGTTCCAAGTCTTATAATGCCATCCTTCCAGCCCTGCCTTTTATTACAGGGACGCCTCACCCACTGCAGCCACAGCCTCTGGATGTGGAAAAGATGAAAAAGATGTTTCTGAATGTATTCCATGTGAGCTATGCAATCCTGAAGTAAGGAATATACCCTTTAGGCATCAGAAAGGGACAAATGAAGAAAAGCCCTCAGTAGGATCTGACCAGCAGATCCTGGGCTATGGGCAGAGTGGGGGAGTCCCAGGGGGAATTGGGCAGTGACATTCATGACCATTAGTGTCCTGATGAGATGAAATGTTCTGAGTCACCTGCTTGGACATTTCAAGTGCAAACAACCATTGCTGGGTGAAGCATGTGGACGGCACCTTAAAATCCAGCAGAGAAGCAGAAAAGAATGCTGTAGGTGACTTGTTTCAAGTAGTACATCTGTATGATCCATAAAGGAGTTATATTAAATTACTACAAATTCTGCATTCAGACAAGCAGAAATATCAAAACTCATATTTCAGGTCTTCAGTTAGTCAGGAAAGATTTATTTTTTCAAAACACAAATACTCAGCAGCAGGAGGCAAATGCCTTGTTCTCAACCAGTACAGACAGGTTATGACAGGATACATGTACAGTAGTTAATATATATCTATGGTGAATTTTCATTTATAGATACCTGATTGAGAAAGCTTTCTTGAAAAACTTAAACTGGTAGGGATACCAGGAATTTTCTGCCTTTTGCTGCAGCCTTAAATAGCTTTAATTTCCTGAAATTTCTTGTGATCATCTACATTTTTACAGTTCTTTCAATTTTCAGGGACTCAGGTACTGGGTCATGGTGGTCCTTCCAGTTCTGTGCCCGTTGACCACATGAGGTCCTAGGGGCTGAGGTAACTTTAAAATTAATTTCTGGGATACTCAGAATCAATCCATATAATAATGTCCTAACATTGTATGAAGTTCCATTGAAAACAGGTTTTGTTCTGAGCACTTTGGGTCTTTTAGCTGAATTTTAACATGGATTTAACATCTAGTTAACTAATTTATGTCCAATTATTCCAAAAATCTACTTACATTCTGATTAATTCCAAATTGATAGCTAATCTAATACCAATTGTTGTCAGGCCTCACAAGTAGATTATAGAATAAATATAATAAATAAGTTCATCTGGTTCATCTGTTCTCTGAACTAAAAATGGCATCCTAGAGATACAGACTGTTCAGGAATTTATTCATGTTGAGTCTGCAATGCAACTTAAAAATTTCTAAATAAAAGGAAAAAAAAGAGTATGCGTCTTTAGTATAACTTGAGAAATCAAAGAAAGTTGATTTTTTTTAAAGTTAGCACGATGCAGGAAGGACAATGTATATAAGCATATTTTTAAATACAAGTAAAGATTATTTTTTTTTGTTCTGCTTCACCTGTTAGTCTATTTATCTCTTCAATTTGTCACTGCTATCTTTAATTCCCTGTTCATTCTCAAGCATTAGCTGTAAACTGAGATTGTTTCATCATTATATCTCCATGTATGCAGCTGAAGCTTCTTTATCTGCACAAGCTTTGTTTCACTGCTGATTTAGGATGTAGAATTAGATGTCTACATCCAAAATACACCTTTTTACACATCCAACCCACCAAATAAAACTCATAACCTTGAGACATTTCTGTGGACAAATGTTATGCTTTTCTGAATTATATTAATCTCCTTGAGTAAACATCTGTAGCTTAATCAGTTCAGATCAGAGCTATACTGTTTTCAGTAAAAGGGTGTGATTAATGTGAACTAAATATGACTGGATCAGCTCACCATCACTCTACAGCATACACAAACCTATTACATTGGGGTTGTGAGAGTGCTTAGGAAAACCCAGCTTTGGTAAGCAAATTCCTTGCAAAAAAACACCAGAGATGGCAAGTAACCTGCAACAGTAAGTAACTGTGCTGAGGACAGGGGAGATTTAGATTAGATATTAGGAAAAAATTCTTGACAGACAGAGTGATCAAGCATTGGATCAGGCTTCTCAGGGCAGTGATGGAGTCGATATCCCTGGAAGTGCTCAAAAACCATGTAGATGAAGCCCTCAGTGATATGGTTTAGTGGTGGTCTTGGCAATCCTGAGGTAGTGGCTGGAATTGATGATCTTAAAGGTCTTTTCCAACCTAGTCAATTCTATGACACTGTGAGCCAAAACAGTTTTCACCAGTCAGGATGGTAAGCTATGACATGAAGAGTAACATTTCACATATGGCCAGAAGGCATGTAATAAATAAATAAATAAGAAGGATATCTAAGAGCTGCAGAAGCAGTTCACTCACTGCCAGGCACACTGAATTGCTGCTATGCAACTCAGGAAGAAGGGTCAGACAGAGGCTATGGGAGCTGAGATGAGAGAGGGAGGGTGATAGCCTTGTCTTGCAGAAGAGTATCCTTGCATCTATCAATTGCTTCAAAGGGCAGAAGATGTTCTTTCAGCTAAAAAAGGGGCAGGAAAGGGCTCTCTCTCCTGTCTTTACAGTGTTTAAGTCCACCTCAGGACTTCAGAGCCTGCATCAATGCTCAATTGTTAGAGACGGCAATAGGAATAGCCATTGTGGCAAGTAAGGAACCGAAGAAGAATAGTGTTGAGCAATCTCATAAGAGACAGAAAATGGCTGAAAGATACTACAGAAGAGTGGAAGCTCAGGACAAAGAATAGAAAATAAAACCAGTAACAGAGGACCTCATGAAAGTACAAAGAAAATGTGAAAAACCATCACATGGAGAATGTGACTAATAAGCACAACACAGCACTGTGCAGATTATATTAATGACTGCTCTAAGTGAGAAAGTAGGAGGATCTCAACATGTCTGGAGGTGAGCTCCCTCCCACAAGGCTTCCAAGGATGGCTTTTTCAGACACCTCCTTTTCAATAACTAGAGAGGAAATGTTATAAACATTAATTTCTATTCAACATGAGAGGCATATGAGGAACTAAGCCTCACCCAAATGCTCCCTGCTCCTCAACGTTCCCTAGAAGGCACTAAACAATTTTACACATCACCTCTAAAACACATGATGAGGTTTTATTCCCTAACTCTCAAAGATCATTTTCTCAGGCTATTGCTTTAACCATATTATTCCTCTTTCTATATCCCCTTGTCTGCCTCCAAGTTATGTTATATTATTACATCAAGCATAAGCATCTACAGCTTTCCATGCACCACCAGAGTCTATACCCAGCCTATGTGTCATTTCTCAACCAATAGCTCTCATTTCTAACCAATTCTTGACGTTAGTATCTTTCTCAAGCTTATCAGACATCCTAGCATGAAACAGTTGCCTATTAGTACTCTCAGAGAGTTTTCAAAGAAAAACCCTTCTGAAACACTCTCTTTTTGCTTGGTTTTTGAGGCTGTAACTATCCTGATTCTCTTCTACACCAGGATGAGGATTTTTTATCATGGAATAGGTTACATTTCCCAATTTATCCTGAGATACTTGAACTGATTCTAACATTTGAATTTGAGACTGGCTCCTTCAGAGATGCATTTACTTACAACAGCTAGCAGTAGACATGTTCAAGACAGATATCAGCCAAGAGTCAGTAGAACAAAGATTCACTTACCTTGCCTCTTCCTCAGATTTCCAAGCCATGAGACCATCTTCTAGAAGGTTAAGCACATGATGTAAGAGCTGCCTCAAAGTTTCCCTTAATAATTGATTCTGAGCTTCATCTGAGCTTGTCAAAGACTATCTGTTGGTCAGATTGGTGCTTTATATTTCTTTCACAAACACAAAATAAAAAGAAAGAAGGTAAGGACTTTGTCATTGTTGCCTTTTGTCTGTTTCTTCCAACAAACATATACTCCTGTCTCATCCATTAGTTTTTGACATTTTTGGAAGAGCTCCAGATGGTACCTATTCTAAATTCGATAAGTCTCCTACATGCACTGCCAGTTATAGTAAGAGCTCAATCTAACCTTCCACTACTTTTCTTTACCTCATCCTAACATATTGACACTAATGCTTATTGCTCTTTCCTTACCTTTATTATTTAGATATTCTCTACCAATACACTTTCCATTGACTCTGTTCAATTCCTGGGGTGTGCCAACAGCTACAATTTCTAGTCTCCACTTCACCAGTGCAGCATAGTCTTTTGATGGGTAGTTCAGGACTTTTATCAGCTGAACCAATGACAAAGTGTAGATTTTAATGTGTAACATGATCTGAAATGCATATAAAATTAATATGGTGGACAGTATCTAGTTGGAGAAATCAACTGTCTTAAAGTGGGTAAATATTCAAAAATGAAAGCTCATGCTAATTTGAATATTGGGAAAAATGCTAACATTTGGACTTCAACAGTGTCTAATGTTCTATGCTATTACTGGCCTTGTGTTGGTCTCTTCATTGCTTGAAGGCCAAAATTCAACTTCAAGAAAAATAATCTAAGAAAATAATCACATAGATGTATAGAAAAATACATAAAAGCATCCTTGACACAAAAAAACGTAAATCACAACACTTATAACTTCTTTTCTTTCTCTTCCTCTTCTTTTTCTAAGGCATAAAAAAGATTAAAAACAAAAAAAAAAAAAAAAGCAAAACAAACAAGAAAAAAAAGGAAACCTGGCATAGTTATCATTCATGTTGATGTCAACAGCCTTACATAGACAGGTTACAGGAAAATACCACCCCAGGGATCCTATTCATGGTGCACAGCAGGGCCCTGTCTGTAATTACTGTGGCCTAGTTATTTCTCAAGGAAAAAAGTCCAGCACCAGATCCTTTTTTTTTCTTAATAGGTGAAGTTGAACCTAAAGCACTGTAATTTTAATCAAATTTTCCCATGTGCGTGTAGTGTCTCAGAGAAGTTGAAGATTTAAGTGTATGTTGTAGGGTTTTCTGAATAGTCCCAAAGGGGGGAGAAAGGGCAGAGAGACGGTAATTATGTTACACTTAAAGTTATTTCTGTTGCCAAGGAAGGACTTTTTTTCTGTTACATTTTTTTTTTTTTTTTCCTTCCTCTCCGTCTCTTTTCCCCCTTCCCCTAGTGAGGATTAAGATGATGTCAAAGATGGAAATTAAATATTGCAATGGAATAGAAGGCAAAACCAGAGTAAGAAGGGGACAATGATAAAGCAGCAGTTTGAAATATGTCCATTAATGGTTTTAAAAATAAAAGATTACAAGAAGGATGATGGAGTTTGAAGTAGTGTTTTCTGCATTACTTCTTTTCCCCAGTGAAGTCTCATGCTCAAAAACCCTAAGTGATAGCACTACCTTTCATATAATGAATATACTACCTTTTTTGGTTTTTATTTCTAATCTCTCATCCCTCTTTTTGAGGAGATTCCATGGTTTGCATTACAAGTCAACTGCCTGTGCCATTTGAGTTAAATGCAAAATTAAATTCTGCAATTATGGTAAAATTTAAAGAGAAGGATGAGACTCCTGTATCAGATGTTTCAGCCTCGTGAACCAATCTAAAATTCCCTTGTTTATGTTGAACCTGTTACCCCTTGTCCCATCACTACAGGCCCTCATGAAGAGTCGTCCCCCCCAGCATCCCTATAGGCCCACTTCAGATGCTAGAAGGCTGCTACAAGGTCTCCATGCAGCCTTCTCTTCTCCAGGCTGAACAGCCCCAACTCTATCATCCTATCTTCATACGGGAGGTGCTTCAGTCCCCTGATCATCCTTGCAGCCCTCCTCTGCACTTGTTCCAACACTTCCATGTCCTTTTTATGTTGAACACACAAAAACTGCACACAGTACTCCAAGTGAGGTCTCATGAGAGCAGGGGGGCACGATCACCTCCCTCATTCTGCTGGTCATGCTCCTTTTGATGCAGCCCAGGATACGGTTGGCTTTCTGGCCTGCAAGCATACACTGCCTGCTCATATTCATTTTCTCATCAACAAACACCCCCAAGTCCTTCTCCACAGGGCTGCTCTGAATCTCTTCTCTGCCGAACCTGAAGTTGTGCCTGGGATTGCTCCAACCCAGCTGTAGGACCTTGCATTTGGCATGGTTAAACTTCATGAGGCTGGCATCAGCGCACCTCACAAGCATGTCAAGGTCCCTCTGGAAGGCATTCCTTCCCTCCAGTGTATCAACTGAGCCACAGAGCTTTGTGTCATTGGCAAATTTGCTGAGGGCACACTCAATCCCACTGTCCATGTCACCGACAAAGATGTTGAACAAGATTGGTCCCAACACCGATCCCTGAGGGACACCACTCATTACAGGTCTCCAGCTGGATATTGAGCCATTGAGCACAACTCTTCATGTGCGGCCATCCAGCCAGTTCTTTATCCACAGATTGGTCCACCTATCAAATTGATGTCTCTCCAACTTAGAGACAAGGATGTCATGCGAGTGTCACTTTGCACAAGTCCAGGTAGATGACAACTGCTCTCCCCTGCCCATCAGTTCTGTAGCCCCACCATAGAAGGCCACCAAATTGGTCAGGCAGGATTTCCCAATAGTGAAGCCATACTGGCTGTCACCAAGCATCTTGTTTTTCATGTGCCTCTCAGCATGCCTTCCAGGACAATTCGCTCCAAGATTCTGCCAGGCACAGAGGTGAGGGTGACAAGTCTGTAGTTCCCCAGCTCATCCATTTTCCCCTTCTTGAAAATGGGGGTTATATTTCCCTTTTTCCAGTCATTGGGAACTTCACTTGACTGCCAAGGTTTTTCAAATATGATGGACAGTGGCTTAGCAACTTCATTTGCCAGCTCTTTCATGACCCGTGGATGGTTTTCATCAGGTAGCTTTGAACCAACAACATGCTTAAAATCAAGCTGGTATATGCTGGCACTTTTAAAACAAGTGTTATCAAAATAGCACTTTGTTTCTTTAAGTTATGGTTTTCTGGTTTGATCTGTTGCCACTCTGGTTTCTAGACAATACCAGCAAAACAATGATGATAATGAAATCATGGAATCAACTAGGTTGGAAAAGACCTTTAAGATCATCAAGTCCAACTGTTACCCCAGAACTGACGAGTCCACCACTAAACCTTGTCAGTAAGTGTCATCTACAGTCATCTACACTGTTTCTGAGCACTTTCAGAGACAGTGATTCCACCTCTTCCCTGGGAAGCCTGTTCCAATGCCTGACTACCCTTTTGGTGAAGAAATTCTTCCTAACATCCAGCCTAAACCTAGCCTGGTGCAGACTGAGACCACTTTCTTTTGTCCTATCACTGTTTACTTGGGAAAAGAGACGCTTACTATTCAGTTATTGCTTATAATCTCAGTTTCTTTCCACTGATTAAGTGAAGTATATATTTGGGCAGTCAATCTGCAACTCTAGTGGTAGTCAAACGCCAGCTCCAATTCCCATGGCATGTCCTGCGAAAAAGAGGGTGACTGTGTCCATGTAGTGGTTAGTAATAAGGCAAGCAACTATGTATCTCAAATGTGCAGCCTAGATAATAGCAACTGTGGTTGTGGCATCTGCCTTAACACACTAACTCCCCAGGAAAGTATAATAAGATTCTGTATGTTTTGAAACTGGACAGTTAATTAACCCACACGCTATTGGCTGGTAACTGCAGTACTACAGATCCACTGATTGTATTTTATATTCTATCTCTTTTAGAGGTTGCAGTGTGAAATACCAGCACAAGTTTGCGTCCACAGCCTTTGAGTTTCCTTATGTACTTGTCTGGGCATTTATTCATTAATGTTATATCAAAATAAATTTTTAGAATCAGTAAAATGAACAAGCTATACATCCTGAGGCAATTGTTTCTTCCAGTCTACAATTTTCCAGGATATGCAATCCAAATATGAGGTCAATACTTCTCTACTACAGAAAGGATGGAAGGAATAAAAGAAAGATGAAGTCCCCATTTCACTGAAGTTATAGTCACTGGGCATCATTATATTACCACAAAATCAAGTAGCATTTACAATTTAGTTATTAGAAAAAAAAAAAAAAAATATAAGGAAAGAATGAACATGAATAAGTAACTTTGCTTTTTCAATGAAAGTTTCAGGTAATTTAAAAAGTTTTCTGTTCTCACTCACAATTACCTTGCAATAAATTTCACTCCACATCAACCTTTCTGTTCTTTGTATATGTATACTCATGATGGCTGTTAATTTAAGGAAATATTTTTAATGCTAACATGAGTAATAATACAACAATGTTATGTAATATATATGTGTATTTGTATATAGCAAGCATACAAACACGGCAATTTCAAAATTTATTCTTATTGATAAATTCTTCTAAAAGAATTACTTATCACCCAAGACAACTTTAGATAGAGAAATACATGATAATGCAATATTAAGATTGTCAATATCGGAGTGAAGGGATGCAAAAGCTAACAGTTTAAAGAAGCGGATGTTCCAAGCTAATATTTCCTCATTTTACGTTACCCATAAATAGTAATGATAGCTATCTACATGTCCAGTTAGAACAGCTGGAATTAAAAAAAAATGTCCAACAGACAGCTGAGATGGCAGTTTTTAAGAGCCCTATTCTTTTCACTCCTGACCTTAATTTTAACTTAATTATTTATACAGTATACCAACAAACAGGTTTTGTATTGTTTAAATATTTCAAATAAAATACATGAAACTGGGAAATGAAGGAAAGAGTGAGCGCTGACTTCTTGAAGAAACAGAAATATTTCTGGGGTTATATGTGTGCAAATACCTGTAAACCTTGTGCAGGTTTAGTACAATATTATTCCATAAATATTCTACCATTCAGCATGAACTGTGTGACTGGACTAAATATATAAACAGACTGCCAGGATAATCCTGCTCAGCATTATACAGTTTTCAGTGATATATTCATTGGTGTAAAAACATTCATTGAGGCTCTATAGAACAGTTTAATGGTGACCAGTTCGTTTTGTACTGCTGAAAGAGTAACATTTACAAGAAAAGTGTTTCTGCCAACTGGAGACAACAGTGGATACTCTCTCATAGTAAATAGGGCCTCACAGTAAACCCTCAAAATTCTTTCCTAGGTAGGTGAAAGAGGTAGCAAAGATGTTTAAGGATCAACTCCCTTGTTATCACTGACAGCAAAATGGTAAGATGGAGCCTAATTTTCTGGCTTTAGATGATTCGTGAAGCTAAGGGGAAGTTAAGGATTTCATAATTGCAGGACTATTTGGAATTCTTCCTGCAAGTTCCTCATGATTAGGAGAGATATTTTGCTAGATTCTCTCTTACTCTGCTCAGACCATTTTGAAATGTGGTCTTTGAAGATATCAAGTGAAATTTTTCACAGAAAGCAAAACTGGCACAAATATTTTGGAAGGGGTTTTGGTTTAGGCTTAGTTTAGGTTTGATTTTGGCTTAATTTACCTATTCACTGTTTACATTTATCAAAGTACCTCTGGTGGTCTAGATCTCTATGGTTTAAGAGCCAGAAAAAAGAAATTATAATTGACTTGCTGCTGTGGATGATGCCAAATACAGATTTTCTAGATTTGTCTTGTTTATGGTAAGTTGTTCCCTGTCTATAAACTTAGGCACAGTAAGGGCTGAAACACTTTCATGTTTAATTTAATGCTGAAAAGAAAAAAAGTAGCCTTTTCATTTGGTACACCATGGTAAAATTAGTTTTTGTTTTCCCATAAACCCACAAAATTATAATAGGATTCCTATCCTGTTGAATCAGTTTACAATTAACACAGTTGTAATCTGCTGCTTACCTCCATATTGTGTACTTACTTTTCTGAACAAACACAAGTCAATATATATTAGTGTCTGAGGCAATAGGATTTCCAGATTGCACTTAATGCAGTGAATTCCTTTATGGAACTTAAAGGCAACCTGGAAGAAAGTTATAGGATGGAAGCAAATATGCATCAGCTATAATATTCACTACCTAAGCTGTATTTCCTGCATTGTATGAGGAATCATATCTCCCACCCTCTGAGTTTCTGTCAGCAATCAACACCATTTACAACAAATGTTGTTGTAAATGTATGTTGAGAAGAATTGCATTACAATGATAGTTGATCTCTGTTATGACATTTATCTTCACTGCTACAGAGGGGAAAGATAACTTGTCACTGAAATAGCCATCAGTGATATATCTGTCTTTCCTCATATGAACTGTCATAATAGATATTGGTCCTTGTACTACCTATTTACAAAATCATTGTTCTTCAGTAAAGAAAGTTATTTATAAAGTCTAAGAAAACTGAAGCCCAGAAGAGGAATTTTTCAATGTACAACTTAAAGAAGTCTGAATTTTGCCATCACATGACATACCCAAACCCAACTCTACATCTAAACATTAACACGTGACAGCATATTATTGCATTCATCCTTAGAGGTAAGCGCACATTCTGCATGAAATATACACCAAAATGGTACACCAAAATGGTCTTTGAAGAATGTATTGTAGTTAGACCACTAATGGTTGAAGCAAGGATATACTGCTTATAATGATCACTCTACATGAGCTCAAATAAAGCCTTTATAACATTGTGATCGGTCACATATACTACAGAATGACTTCTTTCAAAATGGCTGGAGAGGGCCGACTTTTGGCCTTTCTTATGGAATAAGAGAAAATCTCTTCTATATGCCTTGAGCAAACTTTTTGTTTAAGAAATTCAATTCATGGCTTTTATGGCCACAAGGGAATTTCCAAAAACCTTGAGCACCTAGCTTGACCTGCATAAACCAAGCCACAAAGTTTTATCTTGTAGTTCCTGCAGGATTATTCTCCTTTTCTATGTAAGTGAACTATATTGAGTTTAAGAAGTCTAAGGAGTAAAAAGATTTAAAAGTGAAGGATTATTCTTATCTCCTGGCTAAGGCCCCTATCCAGCAAACTCCTCAGAAACTGGAAAAATCGTATGAATTCAGTAATACTACGCATCAAATTAAGGAAGAATTTATGTTTTTCAATAGATCTGGAGTAACGTTGTTATGGGTTATTATGGGGTTAGAAAATGAAATTCGGTTCTGATCTAAAAAGCTACATCCTTCTGCCATGCAGGGACTTTGGTCACCAGTCTGAAAAAATCAAGTAACTCACCACTGTACAAATGCCAAGTTTTTGAAACACTTTAGAAAGTTAGTGATACACCAGAAAAATGCTATGTAAGATTATGAAACATTATCTAAAGTGATAGATAAGTCTTTATTTCTCAAAATACTCCTCTTGCATGTGCTGGGTTTGATTTTAATTAAGAACAATGACATATTATGTCATTTCACTTGCATCCTGAGGCACAAATTGCAATAAGCTGAAATACATACTTTTCAAGCTGTAAAATTATAGAGACTATTATAAAGTAAATTAAATATATTCAGGTGTTCAGAATTTTTTACCTGTTAACTCCTCTGATTTATTAAGGTAAAATATTGCTTCTTAATAAAATATCCACAGCTCTTAAGTGTGATCTATGCTATTTCCCCTTAAATATAAATAAATTTAATATTTTGTATACAAGTGCATTTACAAGAAGCATTTAAACTTCACCATGTATTATAGTATAGCTTTTGAATACACTTATATATGCAATTTTGCCAGACAAAATAGATACTGAAGTGAATACAACATAAAAGCAAGTTTTACAAAGTTATGGATGCTTCATTTTACATTAAAAAAAATGTTAACTTCTAACCACCTATACAGTGAAAACAATAACTCTTCTCTCTTCTAAAGTACAATCCAAGTCATTAGTCCTTTTAGAAAATTTGAGTCTTGCTTCTCACCTTGGCAGGATTTTAGCAAAACTATGCCACACTAAACTCAAAGAGATACCTTTTTCTAATCTCTTGAAATTCTTTTAGAATGGTAGTTGTACCTTGTCTTGTCTATGCATTTTGATATATACCTTTTGCAGCATATACCAAGCCATTGTATATGGAGATATGAAATTATTGGGTTAAGAAGCATTAAAAATACACCTGTGATACTACATTTTGTCACTATGATTCTTAGTCTGTGATGTGTATTATTGGTTAATTAAGGCATAGGAAATAATGTATATGAAAAGATATGTCTTCTTTACTTCCAATGAAATAAAAATTTCAAATCAAAAGCATCTGTCTTTTTTCGTTTATATGTCAAAATGTAATTGGCTATGGTTGGGGTTTGCTGCCTTTATTACTTTTAATAGCTGTAGAGCCACTGATTGCCCAAGCTGATGGTTAATTTAATTTCTGTCAATACAATATTGGGGCTGTCTGCATATTCAGGCCATGATTAACTGCAGCAGAGTCCATAACAGTAGTGTTATTATTACTGCATTTAACTACCTCTCGGGAGAAGACAAATTAAATTATGTTGAAAATGCTGTTGATTATCATTACGGACTTATTTGTAGAGCACAATTACTGATCTGTTGTAAAATAAATCAAATTTTTTATCATCTTGGTATAAATTAAATGTAATGCAGGCAAATGGAGAGTGGTTACTGAAAGAGTTCAGGCAGCTTTGTATAAGTCAACCGAGCACTGAATTAAAATAATAATCACAGATGAACATGATATTATATTTTAATAACAAGCTACTTCATGACCAAGTGTGCCTCATAGATTATGGAACTTCAACAATAAAAAAGCAAACTTAAAATACTTCATGTGCTGTTGACTTAAACAAAAGCTTGAAGCCTTCATACAAATTATTTTCTACTGTTTCTTCTACAGAAACTGGAAGCAACCAATTTAAGGCACCACCTAAAAAATATAATTACATTAACAGTTTACATATGACAGTACTTTAGCCCTCCTCCTCCCTCTATGATATACTTATCTTTGCCATACTGCATTAGTACTCTATGGAATGTGAGGCTATACTGATAACTTCAGTGAAAACAAAATATGTGCAACATACTTGCAAATATTTAATTGCATTGAATGCTCAGTATCAAATGCCCCTTCACCCTACCACTTCAGAAAGGGCTAGGCAGTTACTGATTCATGAAAACAAATGTGAGCAGGTATAAATAAGGCTTATCCTGCCTTCTCCATACATAAATAATCCATCCTCAGATTTCTTCAGACCACCAACAACAAGCAACCAAGATGAGGTAACACAAGGGAGACATAAGTAGAAGATGCCCCCGCTTTCTTTCCAACTCAGCAGAGTTCAGTCTGAATCTCTCTCTCATGAGACTAATCCTCAGCTGGGGTGTACATTGAATCTCTGTCACCTTCAGCAAAATTCTGACAATTAACATAGAGATCTGTTTACAGGGACTTGTACCACTTACAATTTTCCTTTTAAGTTGTAGTTGCCCAGCTCAATCATTCCTCAACAATCTCTGATGCAAAGCAGGCCTTACTAACTACAATGTATTCCAGCATTCCTTGCTCAGAAAAAATCTCCCTGGCATCCACACACATTTTGCCTACAAAGAGGCCACCTAAAAAGCCTCAGGATAAGAGCCTAGAATAATATAATTCTACTTTTAATTTTGCCAAACATGAATACTTTGGTCTAAAATCATCCACACTTTCTCTTTCTGCCTCAGAGTTACCTCTTTGCTATCCTCCCTACATTTTCAGCAGAAGTCACTCAATCATTCCCACTAATGAATTAAATTTGCACTAAGAGTACTTGAGCCCTACAGTTTCTGACATATCAAAACTCCTCTGAGTTTTTGTTCCTGGCACATTGAGCCCCTAACTGCATTAGGCATGTCCAGAGCTCCATGGAACTCCCAATATGCTAATCACATCCATTAAAATCCAAGCCTTGCAAAAACTCACATACAGCTCCAGAATATACAAGCAAATTACATCTGTAAAGCACCCTTATCCTAGCAAAAATATGATGGGCAGTGAGCCACAAGTTCTAGTTGCAGCTCTTCATCTGACGTTAATAATTCTATGCACTACATAACCCTTATTATGCAGCAAGGCCTCATTAAGAAACAGACAAGTATCATTTCCCATAGTTTGCAGATGGATTAACTCAGGAGCTGTCATTTGTGGTGCAGCAGGAATCAAACCCCAGGTTTTTAACGGAGCAGACCCAAGTTGCACACACTTAGCCAAGCTGAATTTCAAATCTGTGTATTTGGCCATGCTCTTCACAGTTACCAAACCACATTTCCACATAAAGCCAGAAGCTGAACCAAGAAATCTTGATCCTGATGATAGACCTATGAACACTAGCATGATTTTGCATAACTGCAGTTTTATTTCTTTTTTTATTCTTTTTAAAGACATGAAAAATGTCATAAAAATCTCTGTCTTTCAGTAAAACAGCAATAAAACAAATCTGGAGAAATGTCTTAATTATAAGATCACAAGATTAAAAAAGTAAAACTGCTCAGACTGCTCCCTTGTACAAAAAAGCAGTGAATGAGATACAAGACATCAAAGTTCATTCCTTGGTATTTGTGCCACTGTTTTGAAAACTCTGCTATAGACTTCCTTTGGTCATGGCAAGGTACCACTATCATAATTCAAACTCTTCTTGCTATTATTCAGATTAAAAATATATCATTACATTCTGACTTTCTTTTGGCTTGCTTTACTGGCTTAAAAAGCTCACTTTTAGTAACATTTAAAATGAGAGTGTATGTCACATAGCCTGTTTATTTAAACCATGCATATTAGCATCACAGCCATCCACAGAACTGAATATAACAAAAAGAGTTTTTTAAAAATCTTTAACCATTACTTTTACAGTACATGAAATTCTAAAAGGCACATTCAGTCTACTTTAAGAAGGAATGGGCCCTGCCACATAGAATTTATAATATGATTTCAAGAGTGAGACAAAACAAAGGTTAGCAAAACCAGAAGGGCAAGATTTTATCTTTAGTTTGAGGAAGAAAAGATACGCTACAGAAGGAAATAGAAAATGTGCATATGTAATCTGTGTTCAAAATATTCTCAGAATCTATTTTGGAAAAGGATGATAAACTGAATGAAAGGATGTTGCTAGAAAGCTTTCCATAATACCTGAGGAAAATACTTTTGTTCAGTTTATATTAGAAGCAAAATGATCTTCAGTTTTCAGTGTAGGACTCACTGCTGACTTAGTATTTCTGCTTTAAAAATAAGGACTTGTAGAAAAGTGGTTCTGGAAAGACTCAACAGATCACAGGAATAGAAACAGCATGTATAGTCCTAGGTTTCCTATGTGTGTTCTTATGCAGAAAAGGCAAGTCAAACAAAGACAGTGGGCTTTCTTCTAACCATTATTACTCTTCATATATGGCTTCCCCCATCCTAAAATGGTGCTCTGTATTACAACAGAGGTCAACGGAAGCTACATCAAAATCAAGGGCTTTTTAAAAAAAGTATTAGATGCTTCAGTGTGGTAGATATGCTCCCACAAGCTCTCACTGTTTAAACTTCTTGATATTCACTTCCAATACAGCAAATTAATACAAAACTGATCCAAATCTGCTCATGTGATATTAACAGAAAAAATGTGTGAAATCATACATGCAAAAGAAAATTAACTCAACACAGCCTTTTATATTTTTTGAAGCGGTAACCAATGTGAGCTTGGCAGATGCAGGAATATGAAAGAATACACCACTGTTAATAGGCCAGTTGATTAAAAGATTACAAATTCCCATAAAAAGCGCAGCAGCCTACAGTAAATGCATATGTTTTCTTAACAAGAAATGCCTTGACTGAAATAGCTATGCTATTTCAATGGCTATGCTCAACATGGGTGAAATGGAATCCATGAAGGCAGAGCTCTGAAAGGGTCCTGATACAGTAGTGGAGGGCACTGAGCTTATTTGATGTGATACACTCCATTCATCTTTATGAAATTTTCAAACTCATGAGATAAATGCAAACTGATATCTATTGTCATTTACTGGCAAACTATGAGGTGTGAACACTTCACACAGCTCCCTCACAAACATGAACTAGAAGAATAGCTTTGATGGCACTGATGGATGGTGTCCTTACGGCCAGGGAAAGGAGACTCGCATCAGCACTGATATTGTGGGATCAGCTGTCTTTAAAACTAAGCAGATCACAGATAACAGTGCCAAGACTTCATTTCATCTTCAGGAATAAAGCCCAGATAGTTCAATGGCTGCTCATAAAATGGCAACTGTGAATTGCAAAGATGAACTGTCCTTCAGTATATGATTATGACTTTAATTATGTCTTCCATGTACAATTTATATACTCCATACATGATTAAGCATACTATGGTATGATCATTAACTGACTTTACATAGATAATCATGGTACAATAGGTCCTCTCCCAGTACCCACATGGGGGCAAAACTATTATCACTGAAAGAATGTTGCACACAGCTTGCCACATATCTCTGTGTAAAACATGCATACTATGCACATCTTCAGTCTCTTGCATCAGAAATATTTATAGATGAGAAACGGGAAGCTTCAGCTTAGCCTGGGCAAGAGAAGTTGTTTTGTAGGAAAAAAAATTACTTTGGCAGCCAGTCAAATTATTACTCTCATTATGCCATCTATCTATCTGCTCTTGTCAAAGCAGAACATTCCCAGAGTTTGTTCAGTCTCAGGATGCGCTTCCAGTATGACCTTTAGAAATCTTTAGGAAAACACATACAATACATTTAGCTACCTGCATCAACCTTCCCTTGGTTCTCTGCATACTCGCAAGCAAGTTTCTTAATTATAGCCTATTAGCTTTCTTAATCATTCGAAGTTATAATGAATAGCATCACAGAAGACAATAACATGTGACACATTGACAGAACTCAAAGCAACTGTTAAGATATAATTATTCATATTTCACAGATCTGTAAAATGAGGTGCAGAGAGGTAACATCTTTCCCTGGACAGACAGAAGCTGTGGTAAAGACAGAAGTGGTCATGTAGCCTTTGTTTTGAAATGTGGATTAAATGAGATATTGCCATAAAATATGCTGTAATCATAATTTCGATTAAACCCCAGATCATGTTAAAATACTGGATTAAACTCAGTATTTTAAAAACAATTACATCCAGTTCTATAATAGAGGGACAGGTTGAGCATTTTGTTTTATTGAATGTAATTAAAAATATATGCTTCCTTTATCATAATGCTAGCTATTGGAGATCAAAGTGCACATGAGATTTTAATCTGACGTCACTACATGAGCAGGTTGGGAATAAGTATTTTTCCACAAATTAAACTCAGACTTTTAATAAGACAGGGCAAAAACTGTCTATAGGAATGACTACATGATTGTTACATTGGTACTTTTCTTACATGGTATGTGACTTTTAGATTCCTACTTTAAAAATCTTAGGAAATATTTTTACCTGGCTGTTATATTTTCATTTTCCATCAGATAGTTTCAGGCTACATGTTATAATAAAATTCTCCTTTTCCAAAGCAGCTTTATACAAGCCACTCAAATGTCTCTATTTGTTAAGTCAATAAGAATACTGTTACAATTCTCCCTTGGACCAACAGCTCTAGATTTAGTTACATGTGGCAGGGAAGTTACTAATGCCCATAAAACTTCTTGTTCAAACAGTACTCTATGCTACTCATGGAAAAACAAATACCTTACTCCCAGTGAAAAAGTATCTGTTAAATCTTGTAAAATAATCAAGATACTTGTACAGCATATTTTATGTACTATGCAGCTCATTAAAAAGGCTGTCTTTCAGCATGTCATGAGTTATCTCCGGAAGGCAACTAAGTACCACACAGCTGCTCACTTACACTCCACACCTTACTCCCCTGGTGGGATGTGGAGAAGAATTGGATGAGGGTTGTCATGGGTTCAGCAGCAGCAGTCATTTTTTCTTTAAGTAGTAGCTGGTGTAGCACTGTGTTTTTGATTTTCGGCTTGGGAACAGTGCTGATAACACCAGTGTTTATAGCTATGGCTTGGAGTCTTTAGGCTGGCCAAGGACTTTCTGAGTTTCATGCTCTGCCAGGGAGGAGGGGAGCTGGGAAGAAGCCGGGTGGAAGC